>JAXIVD010002001.1:0-2500 GCA_036785275.1 Cancer borealis | reverse complement strand
ATAACAATAATGATATTAATCCTCCTTATACCATTACTACTATGAAGACTTAAGCAACACAAGGAAGGACAGACAGCAGTAATAAATAAACAAATGCATAAAAAAACAATTAAATAAAAAAATACAAATAAATTAATACATCGGAATAAATAAATCAACACAAATTAATACATCAAACCTAAATAAACTAAATCATCATCAAATAGAGTAAATAAAATAAAATAGAAAAAATAAATATAAATAAATAAATAAACAGATTTCCAAGGACGGTCCAATACTTTCGTGGTAAAAAAAACATTACTAGCGGCCTTGGGGAACACCCACTTACTTCCCATCACAGGAAGACACGCCCATCTCTCTCTCTCTCTATTCAAACGAGGACAACTTCAGCATTACATTATCGAAGGTAATTCCGTTTTCCTTATCGTTTTAAGGATGTCTTCGATAAACACACACACACACACACACACACACACACACACACACACACACACACACACACACACACACACACACACACACACATACACACACTATCCCCTCTTCCCTCCTCACCCCCATCCCCTCCCTTCCCCTTCTTCCCTACTCATTCCTTCCCCTTTCTTCCTTACTCATTCCCCTTTTCAATCCCCACTCTAGAGCCACGCCCCTTCCCTCCCCTCTTTCCATTCCCATCCTCCCCTTCACCCCCTTGAACATCTGTCCCTATCCTTACCTTCCTCCTCCTCCTCTCTCCCTCCTCTTCCTCTACCTTCCTCCTCCTCCTCCTCTTCTTTGAGATTTAAGAGGCTTGCATTCTACACGATCTTCCCCTCACTTCCCCTTCTCTGGCTATAGGTGAGTGAGGGAGGGGAAGGGAGGGGAAGGGAAGGGGGAAGGGAGGGGGGGGAAGGGGAAGTGGGGAAGGGAGGGGAAAGGAGGGGGAGAGGGGATGTTAGGGTCACCGTGGAATACTCTCACGCACACACGCGCGCGCACACACACACACATACACAAAAAAATAAGTCCTACACGCTAGTGCACAGTGCACTCTAAATGGGGTGTTTTTTTAGCCCTCTTCCCCTTGCCCCTCACCACCACACACCACCACCACAATTCCCCTCCCTCTCTCCCCTCACGAATACCACACACACACACACACACACACACACACGTTTAAGGGCGCAATTGTGGAAACTAAACACGATGGAGGAGGTCGAGACTGTGTGGCATTTTCCCGTGTTTAAGGGGGGGTTGAGGGGGAGAGGGGAGGGAAGGAGAAGAGGGGGAGAGGAAGGGAGAGGAAGGGGGAAGGGAAGGGAAGGGGAGAGGAGGGATATGAGGGAAGAGGGAGGAGAGGGGAAAGGAGGGAGGAAGAGGAGAGAAGGTGAGGGAGATGGGGAGAGGGAGGTATGTAAAGAATTGGAGGGAATAATGAAAAAAGAGAAATGTCGAAGTGAGGAAGGGAGAGAGGAGAGAGAGAGAGGAGTGAGAGAGAGGAGAGGAGAGAGAGGAGAGAGAGACGAGAGAGAGAGAGAGAGAGAGAGAGAGAGAGAAAGAGAGAGAGAGAGAGAGAAAGACAATGGTGTTCTAAGAAAGGTGTGTCGATGTGAAGGAAACAAGAAAAAAAGGAAAAAAAAAGAAGAGAAGAGAAGGGAAGGGAAGGGGAAGGGAGAGAGAGAGAAACAATGGAATGAAGGGAGAGAGAAAGACAGTGAACAGAAGGAAAAACAGAAGGAAGAGGCATAGGAGAGAGAGAGAGAGAGAGAGAGAGGAGAGACGAGAGAGAGGAGAGAGAGAGAGATGGAGAGAGAGAGAGAGAGAGAGAGAGATAGCCATATGGATCAGGAAAAGAAGAGGGATTGAGGGAGGAGAAAGTGGTGTGGTGTGTGGAGAGGGGAGAGGGGAGAAGGGAGAGGGGAGGAGAGGGGAAAAGGGAGAGAAAAGGGTGTGCAAGACAGCTGCCAGGCGGGGTGTGGGCGGGGCAGGGGTGGAGGGGGTGTTGGGGGGGGGGGGGGGAGTAAGGGTGCCAAGGAGTGCCAGGTGGAGGTGGCATCAGCTTAGACATTTCTCACATACCCTTCTTCCTCTGTTGTTATGATCTCTCTCTCTCTCTCTCTCTCTCTCTCCTCATCTCTCTCTCTCTCTCTCTCTCTCTCTCTCTCTCTCTCTCCCTTCCTTTGTCATCTCACTGCTCTGTTCCTTTTCTTCTTCTTCTTCTTCTCTTCCTCCTCCCATAATCCCTTCACTAACCTGTTCACCACACACACACACACATACACACACACACACACACACACACACACACACACCACACACACACATCTATGGTTTAAACGCATGACATTTACAAAAAATAGAGAAAGAGACCAACAAACAAACAAACAGACAGAGAGACAGAGAGAGAGAGAGAGGAGAGAGAGAGAGAGAGAGAGAGAGAGAGAGAGAGAGAGAGAGAGAGAGAGAGAGAGAGTAAAAAGCCACACCTTTCTCTAACACTCCTTCCCCTTAACTCCACCAC
>JAXIVD010002000.1:52549-62549 GCA_036785275.1 Cancer borealis | reverse complement strand
GTGTTCAGCATGCGTGTCTGGGAGTAGCATGGCGCCGAGACACGGGCGGCTAAGAGGTCACACACACACATCAAGTCTCGGTACTGAATATGTATTACTTGACTGGTGATTTGCTTGATTGCCTCCACGATCAATTCATCTCATGTCCGGTGACAACGCCATGCTGTGACTGTGTGACGAGACGCGGATCACGCTGCACCACACACCCACACCCGCGTTACGTGCACTGTCCATGTTATTGAAGTGACGCAGCGTTGGGAAAATTACCTCTAATGGTCTGCACGAAGGAGTGACGGCAATGGCGGCGGTAACGAGCGGGGAAAAAAAACTAGGCTTGATGTCCTTCACGCTGCATAATAATTACAAAACTATTCTGTGTGTGTGTGTGTGTGTGTGTGGTGTGTGTGTGTGTGTGTGTGTGTGTGTGTGTGTGTGTGTGTGTGTGTGTGTGTCTGTGTGTGTGTGTGTATGTGTGTGTGTGTGTGTGTGTGTGTGTGTGTGTGTGTGTGTGTGTGTGTGTGACATAGAAACCAGGTAATTAGAAAGTCAAGTTAATGGAAATAATCCGCATGCAGTTGATATCACCATGATAGTGAGCGTGTGTGGGGGGTGGGGCAAAGGGGGGGAGAGAATGCCTTGGATATGATAGACAAGTATAAGTAGAAGAGAAACGGCGGAGTAGGAGGCATATAAGTATAGACATTAATAAAAATAAGAAAGAACAAAAAATTGTGTAAAAAATGTAATACAGGTAATGGATATAAATAATAAAGGAGAGCGTTGCGTTGTGAATGTGGAGACTACAGGAAAATAATTGTTACGTGTATAGCTGCTGTATACTGTATGAAATGATTGCCTAATACAGTCCAATGTATAACTCAATATATGGTACTATATAGATGAACACGAAGAGACTGTATACATAAGGTTTTTCGCTCTTATGTATTCAACTCTGACCATTGACTCCACGCCAGAATTGGTGGGAACAGTCATCCGTTTCCTTCATGGTTCATCCTGGCCAAGCACGGAACACCATCCTTCGGGTCCCACCGTGTCTTGCTTGTCATGGCGGAGGACACTTGCCGAGACCAAGAATGATTAGCAGCTGCGGTCAGAACAGAATTGGAAGATAAAGCAACGCAGGACGTGTGACTGCAAGCGCACGTGAGTCATTGTTGGAAAAGTAATAACTCTCACCGTCGACAGGGGAGAAACTGGAGACTGCAATATTCAGGTAAATAATAAAACACTTCAAATTGTGAGAACAGTTCTCACATTGAAGTGCAATAATATGAAAGGGGAGCTGAAGAACGAGGCAATGAAGAACAGGAAAGCAGATGGAGCTATGAGGAAACTGCATGCGATGGAAGAGGAAGGATAATGTGAAGGCAAAAGGAACCATCATAAGGGAATCTGAATACCGATCCTTTTTATACGGACACTAAACACTTATTCTAGTTTGTTTTTTTCTATCTATACCTGACCACAATGTATCACAAGTAACCATAAGTCAACAGGTAAGGTTTGGCATCGCGGTGAACGACAGTACAATAATGCGTCACTAAACCTGATGTAAGGAAATGAACGTTAACTCTTCACACTTTAATTAATCCAAGTTATGTGCAATATGTGTTCGCTGCATTTTCTTGCTATGACTGACGGTGTTTGTGGCAAGTTAAGTGGTGAAGGTTGTGTTTTCTGCGCGGATAAGAAAGTGTAGCCCTAACGCCGGCGGAGAGGAGGCCCTGTGAGTGGTGAGAGCGGTGTTGGGCGTTGACAGGCTGGGGCGTCAGGGGAGGAGGAAGGACAGAAAGGCAGCTATGGAGGAGACACTGACTTCCATTGTACTCGTATGTAAGTATTTTTTCCTATGAATATAGGACTCAGAGGGAGGCAGCCTGGGTAGAGGCTGTACTGGATAATCTTGATGAAACGTGACATGCAGATGAGGGTGAAAGGCATCACGATCGCAACACAAGCCAGACTGTAACATGAATGTGTTGCGTACGTGCGCTCATTACGTGTGTTATACAGATAATTCAGGAGTAGGGACAACAAACAAAAATAATGTATACCCTCGTATTCCTTTAATTAGCGAGAACACAGATTGTTAAAAATGAGCTTTGCATGATCATTACGCCTGAATTAAGCATCAACTGCTGCATAAGTGGAGCACAGTAATGTGTTATGCAATATTTGCATGCATGATGCAGCACATGCAAGTCACAAGAACCACACGTGATGGACAGCACATAATGTTGTGTGCGTCCCTGGGCCTGGCACACACCACACCTCGGGCGACACAGCAACAACCACTGTGCCCGCTACGCCCGTGGCCCACACCCACCTGGCGACACCTGGGCGCAGGTCGGATGGTGTGGCGGTGGACTGACAGAGAAAAAAGTGCACAGGCAACCCTCCTCCCTCCCTGTGTGTAATGCCTCCCACGCCCCGCTATAGGGAACCCTCACCGACACGCACGCAAGCACGTCATTACCAAGATTCATAATGATTCCTGAACACGGGGGAACACAGGAATGAGGCACACGAAGTACTACGTGGTCCGCATGCTGTGACCCTGCTCGTCAGGGGGCGGTCTTGACCCCGGGTGTGACGCAGCTCCGCCCGCCCCGCTACTCTGAACACCCTTCTCTGTATGGGTCCTCCTCCGTCGATGGGCACCTTGAGGCGGTGTTGTGGAAGTAAATGCACCCTTCCTCCCCTGCACAAGATGTGGGGGAAGGAAGGGCGAGGGACGCACAAGGGGAATTGCGAAAAGAAGGAAGGCGACACAAGAGTCGAGTGAGCCAGCGAGCGTTCCTCCCTGCTTCCCTCCCTGCCTCTCTCCCTACCCTTCCTCTGTACACTCCTCGCCTTTCCTCCTCCCCTGCTAATACCTGCAAACTTCACCAGCTCCCCTCCGGCGCACCCTCGGCCCCGCGCCCCTTTTTGCATATTTCTGATAATCTCCGCGCCTGGTGGAGCGTAAAAGTGATGCTTTTAGCTTTTAAAGCCATAAAAGTCCACACGTTGCGCTTTGCCGCCAGGCGAGGGCGGACACGGAGCGGCGCCTCGCAGACTGCCGAGGACTAATTTGCCTTTTTAATGGGAATTTTAATGTTATTAGGGTCGTTAGTCATAATCTCTCTCTCTCTCTCTCTCTCTCTCTCTCTCATTACACTGCTCTCCATCATTCTGTTTTTATTTCCCTTAGAAGGTTCCTCTCGGTTCCCGTTCCTTCCTACCTTCCTTTCTTTACCTGTCTTTCCTTAGTCTGCCTTCCCCGCAACACACCTTTCCCTTACCTTCCTTTTCATTACTTCTTTCTCTCATCCTCCTCTTTCCTCTCCCTCTCTCCCTCTATTCCTCACCGTCATTTCACCCGGTCTCTCCTACTCGTCTCTCCCCTCTCCCCCTCCTCCTCTCATTTGCGTTACTCCTTCCATCTATGTCTACAACTTTTTTTTCTCTTTCGTTTTTACTTCCCCTTCCGTGATGTATTTTTATTACCTAGAAGGATCATCTCTCTCTCTTCTTTCTTTCTTTTTTTGTTATGTTATATATCAACCAAACTCATCATCATATTTTTCATTTTTATATACTTTCTTTTTTTCGCTTCCCTTCCCTTTCACTTTCTACTTTTCCTTCTCTGTCCTCCTCTTCCTCCTACAGCTACAGCAGCTACACACACACACGGAACTCACCCTCGTAAATATTTTTCTAGCATGCCCTTCGCTTCCTTCCCTTCCCTTTCTCTGTGTCTCCCCTCGTGTATCTCTCTCTCTCTCTCTCTCTCTCTCTCTCTCTCTCTCTCTCTCTCTCTCTCTCTCTGTCTCTCTCTCTCTCTCTCTCTCTCTCTCTCTCTCTCTCTCTCTCTCTCTCTCTCTCTCTCTCACCCTTGTAGCTTTCCCCTTTGTGTTTCTCTGTTAATACGTCGCGTTTTCCTTTGTCTTTCTTCCTCTCTCTCTCTCTTACCTGTCTCTCCCCTCATGTTCTATCTCACTCTCTCTTTCTCTCTCTCTCTCTAGTTCATTTTCTTCCTCCTTAGTATTACGATTCATCTTTCACACTCTTTCTTTAATCCATTCTTCTTCTGTATCTTCCTTTGTTTCTGTCAATTGGTTCCTTTGTGTGTGTGTGTGTGTGTGTGTGTGTGTGTGTGTGTGTGTGTGTGTGTGTGTGTGTGTGTGTGTGTTCTAATGATTTTCTCTGCACATATGATTTCCCTGAGCCTCTTTTCTGTTTCCTTTCTTCCTCTATTCCTCTTATTCATGTCATTCTCTCTCATTTTCTATCCTTTCTTTGTCTTTCTCTTTAATCCTTTTATGCAACGCTTTCCTAAATATAATTCACTTTTAACATTTTCTCACTTTCATCTCGCTGTATTCCCTTATCATTAATCATTTTCCTTTTTCTCTCCCTTTCTCCTGTATTTCTTTCTCTCTCTCTCTCTCTCTCTCTCTCTCTCTCTCTCTCTATATATATATATATATATATATATATATATATATATATATATATATATATATATATATATATATATATATATATATGTGTCTATGTTATTCCAGGTGACTTCCTCCCGTGTTTTGCTTTACATTCTTTTTTCTTCTCCACCTGAGTTTCACGTATATAGTTTTATAGAGACTCATTTTACCTTTCTCCTTTTGCATTGCCTTACTTATAGGGCTTTACTCTACTCGTACAGTGGCAGAAACACCTATTAATTTACTCTATATTTCAACATTTCTGTGATGTCTTATATGTTAGGAAAAGTGAGAATAGGAAAGAGGAGGAGGAGGAGGAGGAGGAGGAGGAGGAGGAGGAGGAGGAGCAGAAGAGAAGGAATTTTGCATCTCCCTTGAATTGGTGAGGCAGTGGCATATTTCATGACTCGCAGGGGTTGTGAAGCGAGGCAGCAGCTGTGGGAATAAAGTGTTCACAATTCCCGCCATACCCCAGAGACCGAGAACCTCTTAGCGTCCTTCCTGTCCAGTCTTTTTGTCCAGTCTAGTCTCTCTCTCCCTCTCTATTCCGAGCACTTAATGGATTTCTCATTCTAGTTGATGTTGATGTTGATGATGATGATGACAATACAATCATCTTTTGTGTTGATATTTAGATTCTACATGAAGATTCCACGGTTTCTTTTGTTAGCATAGTAAAGGATATTTTCGAGAACTGCAGCAACGCACTCACCTCACTACCTGACCGTGCTTGTTAGCATATCAGGCGGCGGTGCGTGAGTGAGGGGCGTGTCGGCTGGACATCAGATTGAGGGGTGGCGTGTATGGGGATGGCAGTCAGGTGTGGGTGGGTGTGGGCACAGGTGTGGAGGCAGGCCAAGGTGATCAAGGAGCTGTGCAGGTGTAGCAGAAGGTCGTGCAGGTGTGGAGAGTAACAGACCTACAGATGTGACAGAATTACTTCGTCTCTCTCTCTCTCTCTCTCTCTCTCTCTCTCTCTCTCTCTCTCTCTCTCTCTCTCTCTCTCTCTCTCTCTCTCTCTCGTCGTCAAGAGTCATTTCACCTTCCTTAGTTTCTCTCTCTCGTCGTCAAGAGTCATTTCACCTTCCTTAGTTTCCCTGACAAAGGCAATGGTAATAAAACACTCATTCCGTCAAGGGAAGCCGTTCCTTTCCAATTAACGTGAAGGTAAATTGTATGTATTACTTATTCACATCATTTCCAGAAACCACTGATGCGATTGCTGGATTCCATATTTGCCTTTTTTTCTTCCTTGTTAATCTGGGTGGCGGGGCACTTCAAAGGTCTTGGTAATGAAGCCAGCGCTCCCCTATGGAGGATAATTTCCCTGTGCTGTGTCCGCCGCCTTCACCACCAAGAATATCGTATCTCGGTCCGCTTCCCCGCCACCACCCGCCGCCGCCGCCGCCGTCCGAAAGCCAACGTGTAGCAAGTGAAATGAAAAGGAAATACTTGCAACAGTGTTTTTCTTTGATCTCGTCCTGAATTGGCAGTCAATTAAGTCCGAGGAGTGAGGGGGAGAGGGACGCATCACCACACACACACACACACACACACACACCCTTCATTCACCCTGTTGCTCCCTTCATCATATACCCTTCACCAACCTCCCTTCCTTCCCCCTTTGCCTCTCCTCTCTTCCCTCTCATCCCTCCCACCGACCTTCCTCACCACCATATCCCACTTTTTCATTGCCCTGCTACATACCCATACCTTCCTTCCTTCCTCCCTTGTTCTCAACACATACCTTTAAACCCACACGTCCCCTCTATCTCCTCCCCCCCCTACTATACCGGTATCAATTCCCCCAACGTACTGCTAAACCCATACCTTGCCCCTTAATTCCCTAACAACTGGTCAGTCCCCTGCCATCTCCGGTTTCCCTCCTACTCTTAGTCCCCTTCCTGTTACCCCTCGTCCAAGTTATTTTTCCCCTCGCTGCAGTGTCGGATCCACCCTTACGATTTTACCCTTCCCTCTTCTCTCGGCTGCGACGGCTACAATATTGTCCGCTGCTTCATGCCTTTTGATTATAAGCCTCGGTAATAAAACACGCATCGTCCGGGCCTCTCCATCGATCTCGCCGCAGCCACCACCACCGCCCAGGACCTGTGGCTGTGCTGTGTTGTGTTCGAGTTGCCTGTGTCACTAGTTGTCTCTTGCCTAGTTTGTGTGTTGTGTTGTGTTGTGTTGTGTTGTGTTGTGTTGTGTTGTGTTGTGTTGTGTTGTGTATGTGTATGTGTATGTGTATGTGTATGTGTGTGTGTGTGTGTGTGTGTGTGTGTGTGTGTGTGTGTGTGTGCTGGTCGTTATGATTTGTACGTAAGTACCTGAAGTTTGTGTCAATATGTTAGCGGGTATTTTTCCATGTGTGTTGGTGTTATTCTTGTTTGCTAACCTTGCTCTTCGTGTCATTAGCAGCACAACAGTTGTGTTGACTCGTAACGCATCACGTTTCTGGTTGCAACACCAAAATTGAATTAAACGGGAAGGGAACATTCAGTTTATGACATTAAGGTCAGAAGCGCCTCACAGGGTGACAGTAATAATCAGTTAAGCTTTCCTTGATAAGGGCTCCGTTGGTAGTGGTGCAGCTGTGATTGGCTCGGCAGATCTTGCCCGGTGAGAAGGGCAGGCGACCGTGCAGGCGAGGCGGGGATGGGTCAGCGGGTGGGTTAATACCTGCAGCAGGAGCTGAACCCGGATAACCAGAATTATACGGCCCGTTGGGCTCGTGACAAAGTAATCATTTTAATGCCTCGAAATGTGGCCTTCGGAGACGTGTGCTCGCCGGCGGCGAGGCGAGGTTGCAGGTTGTCAGTGGGTCTCTGTGCTGCCGAGAGGCCACTGTGGTGACCTACTGGACGTGGCCACCTGTGAGTAATTGATGAGTGGACACGAACCAGTGGCTCTGCGTCCCCTGGAGGTTCACCGTCGCCTGCATGCCGCCCCTGTCCTTCCTCGCCTCCCGTGCGGAGCCGACGCAAAATTTGGCCAAGAGCGGAAAATTAAAACGAACACATATGGTATCGACGAGAGGAGAACTGAGATTAAGTTTCTACACTGAGGATCGTTCATTCGCTGAATGATTCATGCGAGTTGCGTCCCGCAGAGTGTTGGTGTCCAATTCAATATGAAACTGTGAAGGTCAAAGTGGAAAGTGCAGCACGTGTGATGGAGGAGTGTTGCCACGTCGCACGGCAGCACGACACCACAACAACGTTTCTAAGTAATAAAGAGGACGAGAGATGTTACTTGAACCGTGCACTTGAGGCCTGTGCCAGGGCGGGGCGGATGGCTAGCGGGTACAGTGTAAGTAGTGGTGTAGGTGGGGAAGCCTGTACCGTACAAGGAGGGAGACGGAGCAGCACACCTATAAGTCGCCATTATTATAGACCAGCAAGGTAATTGGCCTAACTAGAGGAGCAACGAGCGGTGCCCTCTGGCCTGCCTCCCCTCATCCTCCTCCTTCCTCTTATATCCCCTCAGGTTTTGAAATATTCTCTCTCTCTCTCTCTCTCTCTCTCTCTCTCTCTCTCTCTCTCTCTGTTCCACCCTTGTAGCATCATCATCATCATCATCATCGAGGCTCACTGCGGGTTGAATGGGACTCATCACTGCTCCTCTCACTTGTAAGGTCTCGTCGTCACTTTTTCATGTTTTCCTGACGTGCACACAGCAAGCTTACATAAGGAAAATAAAAGGAAATAGTCGTAAAAATGATCCAATATGTCGGGCAGCATATGATGTGGCTAGCTAGATCTAGACTGTTGATTATCTTCCTTGAGGGCTGTTGACGACATTCACTATCCCTCTTGCTGTCGTCAGGAAAAGCGAGGGGGAAGTGTATTCTCTCTCTCTCTCTCTCTGTCTCTCTCTCTCTCTCTCTCTCTCTTTCTTCGGTGGACGTGCCCCTCATAGCTCCCGTGTGTGTGTGTCCGACAGACTCACAGCGCGTGTTCCTCGTCACGTTTCGCACC
Source organism: Cancer borealis (assembly GCA_036785275.1). NCBI lineage: Eukaryota > Metazoa > Arthropoda > Malacostraca > Decapoda > Cancridae > Cancer > Cancer borealis. The sequence continues at coordinate 54,082 of JAXIVD010002000.1, read as the reverse complement.
GCCACTCCGTAACACCACGTCTCCTCCCTATAATCTTCCCTTCATTCTTCCCCTTCCTTACCATCTCATCCCTCCTCCTCCTCCTCCTCGCCCGTAATCCTCTCCTGGCTCCCCTCCACATGCTCACCAACACGGCGGTCCCTCCATTACCATATTTACCCTCGCCTATCGCCTTCCTACTCCCTACATTACCGTCACCGCCTTGCTCTAACTGGTCTTGCTTCCCTCTCTACTTACTCTCCTCCACCCGTCCTGCTTCCTACCCTTACCCCCCCCCCTCCCTCCTTCCTTCCCTCTCTTTATCCCTTCCTTAATCTCCAATAACTTCCATACAATTCTTTTTTATACAGCCATCGCCACAATAATAACAAAAATAGCGATAAAAATAAGTAATCCGTCCTCGGCTGTATGCTATAATTCCTTCTCCCCTGCCAACAGTCGCGCGTCGCCGTCCCTGCTGCTGTTGCCGCTCTGCTGTGTTGAGGTGTCCGTGCCTTACATGGGAGTGACCTTGTTTCTAGCTGCACACAAATGGATGGACCTCCTCCACCTCTTCTTCTTCCTCCTCCACCTCCACCTCCACCTCCTCCTCGGTTTCGTTTGTGTTTCCTGGACGCGAATACAAAGAATCGAATGGATAATAAAGAAGAGGTGGTCCTACAGCATACTAAGCTGCCACCCCATCCAGGCACCACTAGTAGGAGACGGAAGGTGGTGGTGCTCAGCGGGGCTTCCTACTCTTGATGTATACAAGTAACTATTAATTAGTAAAAGAAAAAAAAAAAAAATAATAATAATAATAAAAAAGTACTTAACTCTGATACATATTAGCTAGTTTTAAGTTAAAATTTAGAAAAGTTCACGTTATTTCCGGATAAAGAAGACAGAATTTTTCATCTTTTAGCTCCATTGAAGAAGTGAGTGACATGAACGCCGCCCTCTTCCCCCTCATTCTCCCCTTCCCAGAGCGCCACGCCTCCCCGTCCACTGGGAACACAAGTGCACTCAAGGGCTCCCTGGTCCTCCCGCCCGTGTTGATGAGTGTGCGTCCCGCCCTCCCCCCGCCCTCACCTGTCACACACCTGGCGGGGGCGGGCAAGGGGAGGGTGCTGACTGTATTTAGGGGTGTGGGTGTGGCGAGTCAGATATTGGGATGTGGAGGTGGTGATGCTGGTGGTGATGTGGTGGTGATGTGGTGGTGGTGGTGGTGGTGGTGATGAGGGTGGAGGACACGGTCTCCACCCACTCTGTACACGCACCACCCATGTGTACAGTTATCTCTCCACACTGCCTCCCTGTTATTATCTCTCTCTCTCTCTCTCTCTCTCTCTCTCTCTCTCTCTCTCTCTCTCTCTCTCTCTCTCTCTCTCTCTCTCTCTCTCTCTCTCTTTCTCTCTTTCTCTCTCTCTCTCTCATAATATACAAATAAGGTAATGCAATAATATGTAAAAACCTGTTTATATTGGGTAAATCTTTTTCTTTTTATATTTTTCAGGGTGTTTTCCTTCATTATCACGTGTGTGTGTGTGTGTG
>JAXIVD010002000.1:25627-42349 GCA_036785275.1 Cancer borealis | reverse complement strand
TGGTGGAATGTTCTAGTGTGCTGAAGACAGTTGGTGCCGTGGTCCAGCAAAGGTCCCTGCCTGTGAGCAGAGTCTGTGGACGCCACCAGACCTGCAGGAGAAAGTTAAGGTCTTTATACACACAGTGACAAACAATTAGGCAACGCGTGGTGTCCGTATACATAGGCGAGGACGGCCAGTTGTGTGTAAGAGAAAAGAGAGAGAGAGAGAGAGAGAGAGAGAGAGAGAGAGAGAGAGAGAGAGAGAGAGAGAGAGAGAGAGAGAGAGAGAGAGAGAGAGAGAGAGAGAGAGAGAGAGAGAGAGAGAGAGAGAGAAGAAAAAAAGAGAAAGTGAAAGAGAATGAGAATAAGAATGAGAATTAGAATGTTCGTGCGTGTGTGTGGGTGGCGCTATAAGGCTATGAAACTGGAGTAACGATAATAAACAAAGATGTTGTAATCGAAGGCAAGGCTTATATAGTGGCTGACGAAGGGGACAAAAATAGTTTTATCCATTCGTGTACATCACCGGGACCCAGGTGACTGCTGTCGTTTTTGTGATAAGAACCGGAAAAAATGGAGCGAGCCGGCAAGAGAGAGAGAGGGAAAGAGAGAGAGAGAGAGAGAGAGAGAGAGAGAGAGAGAGAGAGAGAGAGAGAGAGAGAGAGAGAGAGAGAGAGAGAGAGAGAGGATAAAAAAGTAAAAAAGAGAAAAAAAATAGACAGGGTTTTAAGTGGAGTGTATATACCCCAATCGCCCTAGCTTCACTTCCCTCTCTCTCTCTAGTCCTCCACTTCCATCTCCTACTCCTCTCTTCCTCCTTCCTCTCCTCCCCTCCTCCTCTTCTTCCTCTTCCTCCTCTCCGTCCCTCTCTCATGATGCGAAAGAACACAAAAAAAAGAGAAGTATCATGATTTCCAGGGCAGCAGCAAACGTAAATTCCAAATTGGCACACCTGCACTATCACGCAGAACAGCGCCCCATTTCCCCAGCAGGAGAAAGGGGGCGCCGCGTCCACCCCTAGAGCCCCCTTTTCCATCTCTTTCCCCTCCCTGTAAATGGAAACCCACGTTGATGAAAAAAAAATAGAGTCCCTACCTCTCCCCTCGCCATTTCGCTGGTCTCCGCCCCTTTGAGGTAGGAATCTCCGCCTCCTGGACACTTCCTCCCTCCCTCTCTCCATCCTTTCCCTTCCCTCCCTCTTTCCCTCCATACATCTCCTTCCTTCCTTCCCTCCCATCTGCCCTTCATCACCCCCTGCTTCTCTCTCTGGCTCCCTCGTCGTCGATAAATGGACAGTCTTTCTTGCCCCGCCATCCCTCCTTCCTCGACCCTCTTTACCCTTCACCATGCTCACAAAAGGCTCGTGTGAACCTGAGCTCGCTGAAGGAATGTGTCATCCGTGACCACAAGGAGAGAGTAATGTGCGTGGGAGCTGGTGAGGCACATCGTATAGGCAGGAAGGAGGACGAGGAGGGCTTGGTGACGCGATATATACATAGATAGATGGGTTAGTTAGATAGAATCGCCCTGCCAAGAGGAACAACAGCGTCAGATTGGTATGGAAATGAGTCTAGTTGAGTAAGTGGGTAGATATGGTTGGAAGGATAGGTTCATGGAAGGCTGAACGCATGGAAAGGTTAAGGATTGGATGGAATGTGTCACTGTGTGTGTGGAGGTGGAGATTGTAGTGTTATTCGTATTTAAACACGTACACTGGGGTATGAAAACGAACACATACACACATACATATTTACACACACACACACACAACACACACACACACACACACACACACACACACACACACACACACACACACACACACACACACACACACACAAGGATATATTCTTTCACATGTTGAGACGCATACATTTAAGAGTATCAGTGAGTTATGTTGTGTGTGGACTCCTTCACAGATTTGTTCGTGCCACCAATCCCGAGTCTTGACCTCAGGGCCATAGTAGCCTCTTCTCTTTACTTTGATGAAAATGTACCGAATGTGTTCCGTTAAAAATGCACACGAACAGCTGAATTGCCTTCAGTAGTACCAGTAGCTGCAACATGAATATAATGGGTTGCCCTTCATTATACATGTAGGCTGTTTGAAGAAGTATACCGCATAGTTATTATTTTCAAGGATCTGTTTAATTCTGAATAATAATATTAAATGTTAAGTTATGGAAATAGTGGTATACAATTTCTTTAATGAGTATTATCGAAAATGTTTAGAACCATTAGGTGTTTCAGAATTACAAACCAATTTGTTCACTAATCATTTGCATCAAGAATACCTTCCTCGTTTTAGTCCTATAGCCAAATAACGTTTTTATAGTATTGTTTTGATCACATTCTTTCCCCCCAAAAAATTAAAATGCTGACAGAGTATATATAAATAAATATATATATATATATATATATATATATATATATATATATATATATATATATATATATATATATATATATACATATATATATATATATATATATATATATATATATATATATATATATATATATATATATATATATATATATATATATATATATATATATTATTATATATATATATATATATATATATATATATATATATATATATATATATATATATATATATATATAAACTATACATAAAAATACCTTGAGATATTTTTATTAAAGAAATTGTATATTTTCAATATAATTTGACTTTGGATAACAATCTTCTTTCCTGAACAGCTATGTGATTTAGCTTGAAGAAATTATTTGGAAAAATAATGCAGACATTTAAGAATAAAGAAAAAGTAGTTGATATTACTATGCTATTCTTTTCTTCTAGTTGGTAAAATTTTTTATATATGATATTTATTCATCTTTTTACTTGTCCGTGCGTGTATGATTTCACGTAAGAAGCGAACACATTTATTTAAATAGAGCAGTTTCTAATTTTCCAAGATTAGTGTCTTCATATTTATGTGAAGTAAACTCAAGGTTAGATTTTTGCCTTCTCACGTCGACAGTAATGAACTTGAGACCCGGAGTAAGAAGAAATTGATATATCTAAACCCATCTGTACCGTGGCAGGTCCTGACCAGCACTAAAAAACACGCAGACAAGTGTCTCTTAAACTAAAGAACTACTTCATGTAACTTACCTTGGCCTGTAGCTTCTTCAATGCGAGAAAAAAAAAAGTGAAATAAACAAAACATTCTGATCAGTAGAAATAAAGTAAAGTTAAAATGCGATCCGTCACGTGATCCAGATGCAGTTGGTATCAAGCACGGTAAGAAGTGCAAGAAGAAGTCACATCAATTCACTTTAAGCGTACAAAGAGGTCAGGGTGAGCGGTGTGTGAGGCAATACATCTACCTTAAGCAGCCCTCCCTCATGCACTCAGCTGCCTTTATCCCCTTCCTCTGCCCCTCACCCTCGCTGCTGTTGCTGCTGCTGCTACTGCTGCTGCTGCCACCCTCACCTACACACCTCCTTCTACACACTGGTAATGAGTGAATGAGAATGTGTTTCCTCTTTAATACTGTGTGAGTGATGGCCCTCCTCCTCCTCCTCTTCCCCCTCTTCCGCCTTCTCCTCTTCCTCCTCCTCTATTTCCTTCTCTTTCTCTTCCTCCTTTTTACTATTAATTTTTTTTATCTTCTTACCAGCTTTGATATCTTAAGCTTCCTGGCAAGAAGAGAGAGAAGAGAGATAGAGATAAGAGAGAGAGAAAAAAAAGAGAGAGAGAGAAAGAGGGGTAATTGACTTAAAGCACATGGGTTAAATGTGACCTTGACTAATGACTGCGTCTTGAGGGGAAGCATTTTGTGCATAATTGTCTTACTTCTCTTAACATTTAGTAATTTATTTCCTTATCGCTTTATTGATCTATATATATGTTTGCTTATGTTTGCATTATTTTTTTCTCTATCTTTCTTTGTTTGTGTGTGTGTTTGTGTTTGTGTGTGTGTATGTGTTTGTGTTTGTGGTTGTGTTTGTATCTGTGTGTGTGTGTGTGTGTGTGTGTGTGTGTGTGTGTGTGTGTGTGTGTGTGTGTGTGTGTGTATGTGTGTGTGTGTGTGTGTGTGTGTGTGTGTGTAAGTGTGTGTGTGTGTGTGTGTGTGTGTGTGTGTGTGTGTGTGTGTGTGTGTGTGTGTGTGTAAGTGTGTGTGCGTGCGCTCAATTGTTCCTACATGCGTGCGTGCTTGCATAATGCTCTATTACTGAAAAAAAACGTAAAATTATATTTTTTCTTTTGACCACTTCATCTGGTCTCACACACACACACACACACACACAGACACACACACACACACACGCACACACACACACACACACACACACACACACACACACACACACACACACACACACACATAGGGGCACATCAATAAAGGATACCAGTGTTGTCGGAGTTGAATCATATCATTACAAGAAACACGGTGATAGGAACGGAAGTATGTTGAATTATCAATATTGTAAGCTGGGTTTTATGCAAGGTTGGTTGGTTGTGGTTTTTCTTCCTTTGGACGGTTATGAATATGACTTGTTTTTATATAATGATCTTTTTTCTTCCCTTTCCTTGTGTATCTATCTATTAATCAGTATAATACTATTCTATCTTTCTATTTATATATTTTTTAATCAATCAATCTATCTATCTATCTATCTATCTATTTATTTATCTATCTATTTACCTATTTATCTACCTATCTTTTCCTTGCGTAGGCATCTTGGCAGGTTTGGTTGTTGTCGTTCTTGTGCTGCCATAGTGATGTATGAAATCATGTTGTGTTACTCCATGGCAAATATGATGTTGTTTGTGATAATTCACTTCTCTTTAAAGAAAATTGAATCATCATTTTAATTCTGAACTATGATATTATTTTTCAATTTCAATATATATATATATATATATATATATATATATATATATATATATATATATATATATATATATATATATATATATACTTGTTTTACTATTTTTTTTAAATTTAATACACTGGTTAGAACGAAAGAAGAAAACTAAAAAAACAGAAGGTTGTCTTGCTCTCCCGAACACTCGAGATGAAATAAAAAAAGACAAGGAAGAAAAAACAAATTATAAGTAGATTAATTGAAAAATCAAATAGGTTTAATTAAAATAGTAAGAAACTCAAAAGGAATAGCAGGATAAATAGAACAATAATCACCAACACGTTCACAATAGTCTGCTTAGCTTACTCTGTATTAAACCACATAATTCCACTAAAGCCATTAGCGGGTCTCAACTTTCATCGTTCCCTCCCTTTATAAGTCTTACCTCAACCTTGCAATTGTTAACTCAAATGTTTTTTCTATGTATGCATGTGTGTGTATGTCTATATTTTACCTATTTTTTTCTTTTTACCTATTTGTTTAGCTTTACAAAACAAAGTACAGCTCGAATGTCGTTATGTCTCCAAACACCATAATGATAATGATAATAAAAATTGTTTATTGATTTGCAGTAAGTTTTTCTTTCATTCTGATTAGGTGAGGTTCCTGCAGGAGGAAGTCGGGCAACAGGCACTTGAGGTGCACCAACACGTGCTCGCCGAGGGAGACGGTGAAGGACGTGTTGGTGGACCACTGACACCACAAGATCCAGATATAACTGTATCTGGATCTTGTGACAGCCTTCTAAGGACTCATTGGCGGGATGAAAAGAAAGATGGCGTGCAGGAGGTGTTAAAGGGATGATGCCTTTTAAGAAAAGAATGAATGTTGTCCCTAAAGTGGTATTACGTGATACCCTTTAGGGAATGATTGCATGTTGTCCTTAAAGTGGTATTGGGAGATACCTTTTTAAGGAAAGAATGAAAGTTGTCCTTAAAGTGGTAGTGGGAGATGCCCTTTAAGGAAGGAAGGAATGGTGTCCCTAAAGTGGTATTACGTGATACCCTTTAGGGAATGAATGAATGTTGTCCCTAAAGTAGTATTACGTGATACCCTTTAGGGAAGTAGTGAATGTTGTCCTTAAACTGGCAAAAACCCTTTTCAATCCTGCACAGCAAATCAAGAAAATAAAAAACAAGAACACGGACAATACACACAACGCGACGCAAACACAACGCAGTGCAACGCAAACACAGCACTAGACCAAGCAACACAACACCACGGACCCTTAGGGGAGAAAGGGTCCGTACAACACAACGCAAACACAAACACAACACAAACACAACACAAACACAAACACAACACAAACACAAACACAACACCACGGACCCTTAGGGGAGTAGGGGTCCGTACAACACAACGCAACACAAACACAACACAAACACAACACAACACCACGGACCCTTAGGGGAGCAGGGGTCCGTACAACACAACGCAACACAAACACAACACAACACAAACACAAACACAACACAACACCACGGACCCTTAGGGGAGTAGGGGTCCGTACAACACAACGCAACACAAACACAACATAACACAAACACAACACAACACCACGGACCCTTAGGGGAGTAAGGGTCCGTACAACACAACACAAACACAAACACAACACAAACACAAACACAACACCACGGACCCTTAGGGGAGTAGGGGTCCGTACAACACAACGCAACACAAACACAACACAAACACAACACAAACACAACACAAACACCACGGACCCTTAGGGGAGCAGGGGTCCGTACAACACAACACAAACACAACACAAATACAACACAACACAAACACAACGCAACACAAACACAACACAACACAAACACAACACAACACCACGGACCCTTAGGGGAGTAGGGGTCCGTACAACACAAATACAACACAAACACAACACAAACACAACACAACACCACGGACCCTTAGGGGAGTAGGGGTCCGTACAACACAACGCAACACAAACACAACACAACACAACACCACGGACCCTTAGGGGAGTAGGGGTCCGTACAACACAACACAAACACAACAGAACACAACACCACGGACCCTTAGGGGAGCAGGGGTCTGTACAACACAACGCAACACAAATAGAACACAAACACAACACAAACACAACAGAACACAACACCACGGATCCTTAGGGGAGCAGGGGTCCGTACAACACAACGCAACACAAACACAACACAACACAACACAACAACACGGACCCTTAGGGAAGCAGGAGTCCGTACAACACAACACAACACAACACACACAACACACCACACAACACAACACAACACTACGGACCCTTAGGGGAGTAGGGGTCCGCAACACAACACAACACAACACAACACCATAACACATCAGCACCAAACAACATCAAAAGCAAACCTCAATGTTTCTACTACTGAATTTCTCTTTTTGTTTCTTCTGAATGGCTTTGCAAAAACTTGTAACACGTTTCCTCACTATCCAATCCTAGTCTATGTTATCTTATCCTACTATCCTAAGCTCAGTGTTATGTTGAAGACAATGCTGTGCTTAGATGTTCACAGCAGCACATCAATGTTTTTAATTGAGGCACAATAAGAAAGAGTGAAACGAAAGACATTGATGGTCAAAGTCTCTCTCTCTCTCTCTCTCTCTCTCTCTCTCTCTCTCTCTCTCTCTCTCTCTCTCTCTCTCTCTCTCTCTCTCTCTCTCTTATATATATATATATATATATATATATATATATATATATATATATATATATATATATATATATATATATATATATATATATATATATATATATATATATATATATATATATATATATATATATATATATATATATATTGTTACGGTCACACCGTAACGGACACGGTTCTTATGCCCTAGTGCCGGGTGTCCACTTATGAACAACCCAGTCACAACCACGTTACGGGCGTGTACGAACTGTAGTGCTGATGTTTATACGTCCTTTTAATCCACCAAAGGACAAGGAAAGTCGACTATCCCGTAGGACTAGTCACTCCGAGGGCCACACGCCGGTGGCTGGACAATAGGCTTTAAACAAGAAGTGCCTGGTTAAGGAACCTATGCACTCTTAGCCCCAAAACACAACACCTACAGCCACCCCGTTAACGTTAAGAGGTCGCCAGTTCTTTTAACCCTCCAAAGAACAAGGAATCTCCCAGTAGTAACCACCTTCTCCTCCTTACATTCTAAAGAGACTTACAGTGAGCACAAGATTACAGTGCCTAGACAAGGAGCTATCGCTCCAACCAGAATACCGCCCACAAGGTGTCTTTCCACCCACTTCTGGTTGAATAATAACTCCTCTCGACTCTAATAACACCCTGCAAAGTAGCCTCCCGCGAGGGGACTCCGTACAGTGCGTTATATGAGTCGTAATTAATTAACACTAAGACGGGATTACTCCTCGTCTGTGTTATCGCACAAGAGGCCCCAGATGATAGGCTCTCTCTCTCTCAATGAGGACAACGAAGACAACGCCGAAAATACCGACAACGCTGACAAACGCAGACAACGCCGACAAAACGCAGATAACGCCGAAACTACTTCCCCGAGACTGAACAGTCTGACAAAATTCCCTAGGTGGAGTTCACCGCCAGCTAGATGGTAATTATACAACCACACACTCGTCGTTCACTCCCGGCACGATAACCTGGTCTTCGTATAGACAGGGCCTTACTGTCTAGCTACACAGATATCAACAACCTAACAGGCCAATCTTAAATATGAGGAGGTTACGCCCAGGAATAATGCCAAATTAGGGAGAGTGAGACGAGCGAGGATGTATTCTTGGTGGCTGGCCAGCGGGAACTGAATCCCTTACTGCATCTCAGCTTCCATCTACCCAGGCAGAGATGCCAAATCGTACCACATGTCTAGCACCACGCCCTCCTCCAGTCCGCTATAGCCTAATAACTTCTCTCTTTCACAAAATCACCACAGGCCACAGAGACGACGCAGAACAACACACACACACACACACACACACACACACACACACACACACACACACACACACACACAGACAGACAGACAGACAGACAGACAGACAGACAGACACACACACACACACACACACACACACACACACACACAGACAGACAGACAGACAGACAGACAGACAGACAGACAGACAGACACACACACACACACACACACACACACACACACACACACACACACACACACACACACATACACACACACGCGGATTATCGTACTAGGGTCACCCGTGATCCCAAATTGTAAAGGCGAAAAAGAGCTACAATGATTCCGTTTGGTAATTGTTTAATGAATTTGGCAAACAGTTGGCGGGAAGTGATTAACGAGGTCATGGCGGCAGACAACGAATTAAATGTGCGAAGTCCAGAAGAAAAATTAAATGAGTGAGATGGTGGTGTTGAGTTCTCGTCTGTGCATGGTTTAGACTCATTTGTCGAAGTATATTTCCTTTATTAATGAGCTCACTAATTGTTTGATAAAAAAATCATATATACATATATTAAAACCGTTTTGTAAAATATTTTATAACACAAGGTAGACATTGTAAACTATTAAAAATGATTATTCATATGATTTTCCAATTATAGTTACATGATGCAAAATTGTGAGCATGATAAGTTAATATTGTGAAGGCAAGTTAGTGGAGACTCCAGGGAAAGTGTTTTGGAGGAACACTATGCAAAGTAATGATTGAGGTGTCCATCACAGGCAAGCAAAGCATTCTTCTGTAGCACTACGATCAAACAAAGAAATGGGGATGCTCAAATTGATAATGTTTACGTATTCTTATATAGTGTTAGACTTTTTTCTACCCTCTCTGAGTGAACTAATGTATCGGAAAATAGCTGTGGATAAAATGTATTATGGAGTGAATGCCATACTTTGAATGGAAAGTTAATGCTTTCATGATAAAAATAGACTGTTTACTACGATATGTTGTCCTGAGCCATCTAAGGGATACACATACCTATCTCTGAAAAATGTATATAGGTTGCTTATTGAAGCAAAAGGCTTTACGCTCACGTATGTATACTTTGTTAATTCTATGTTTTTGTTTTTGTTTTTGTAAGCCTCGTATTGTCAAGCAAGTAAAATAACAAGAGACATTAGAGCATTAAAGTATACACATATTTTAGTTACAGGTTGAAATAACTTTTGCTTAATTTAATAAAAAGCAAAAACAGGAATTCATTGATTATTATTTGTTAAGATTAAATAAGGGAGTGACAAAAAATGGTAACATTTTTATTACGTCCCACTCTGCAGTCAGCAAACTCAAGCAGTGCTTCATCCTATGTTTATTGTCTTTGAAAATTGTGATCAACTTGTATTTCTGTAATATTATAATCTGCTGAAAATATAACAATACACAATATAGATAATACCCAACTTAAGCAACACCAAGTTCATATACCTCTTGGCATTGAGCTGAGACGGCATACGGTCTTCCTTCCTTCTTTCCTTCCTTCCTTCCTTCCTTCCTTCCTTCCTTCCTTCCTTAGTGTTTGAAGCGAAAGTTTGTCACAATATAGTTTTTAACTCTAAGCTCAAGGTTAAAGCTAAGCGTAATCTCGAAATATAATTAAGTTAAATCATAAAGCATCGATTAATAAATAATCTAAGATCGATGCCACAACAACGTGACAGAGGACAAGAAAGTTAATGGCGTCCCTTCATAACAAACCCTTCCTAAGACGCCTTAATAGGGCCTGAGTAGAAAAGCAATGCCTCAGGAATAAGCTAATGGAATGCCACGAGGTATTCAAAGGCTTTTGAAGACATTTAAATACATTTTCACAATATTCAGTCCTATGATCGGTAACTGGTGATGCGTTAGTTCATTTGTGTCACTTGTTTTGATGTTATTGTGTGTATTGATGGAACTGGAATGATTGAACGGTTGGATGTATTTCTCTCTCTCTCTCTCTCTCTCTCTCTCTCTCTCTCTCTCTCTCTCTCTCTCTCTCTCTCTCTCTCTCTCTCTCTCTCTCTCTCTCTCTCTCTCTCTCTCTCTCTCTCTCTCTCTCTCTCTCTCTCTCTCTCTCTCTCTCTCTCTCTCTCTCTCTCTCTCTCTCTCTCTCTCTCTCTCTCTCTCTCTCTCTCTCTCTCTCTCTCTCTCTCTCTCTCTCTCTCTCTCTCTAACAAGCGCAAGTTGTGCGTAAAATGATTTTTCCAACAAAACATTCAACTTTGAGGAATGTGACCAGTTTGCTAGATTGCTTTGTGAGGTGTTTACCTGATGGCTGGGGAAGGGGGAAGGGTGGGGCGGGCAGATGAAAGGAACTTAAAGATGCGTCACTTTGTCCCTCAGTTTCCTGACAGTGACAAGCAACATGGATATATTGTCCACATAGCGAATTGAACATGAAAATTAAGAAAGAGTTGAGCATTTCAAATAGATTACAATTACTGTTACAGCCTCTGAGAGTCTGTGAAAGAGAGATGTATTAAGCGGAGAGCCACCGTGAGAGAGCAGTAACTTAATCAGGCAGGAACTTGTCTTCTCGGCATCGCCAGACGGTATCTCAGTCCTCGGATCCAGCCAAGCCTCTCAACTGAAAAAGGCAAGAAAAGCTTTCGAATTAAAAAAGAGGGAGGAAAGGAAAGAAGGTTTTAGGAGATTCGATCATCCACTTTCACCAGCGCCTCTTGCGTTGGTAATGCATGAACACTTTTGATCATTGTTTAAGTAAAATCTCTTTGATTAACATTTGTATATTGATTAACGGCACTGTTCCCGCTTCATTGGAATTTTGAGCACGAAACGTTTTTTGCATTCTTTCTTCCCCAAGTACGTTTAAGTGAAACTGTTTTATTCAAAGGAAACCAACATTTCCAACCACATTAAAAAAAAATTTCTGAATATTTCTGTGGATTTGAAATTATTATTGTTAGTAGTAGTATTGCTATACAGAATGAAGGACATCTTTAATAATCATACTTGTGTATCGTTATATGGATGATTATTAATTAATTATTTGGTTTATAAGTCAAATTGGGGCTTGTGAGTATTACTTTGTTGGAAATAAACATTGTTTCAAAATAAAGAAGAAATAGAAGTAAATAAAGTGTGTGTGTGTGTGTGTGTGTGTGTGTGTGTGTGTGTGTGTGTGTGTGTGTGTGTGTGTGTGTGTGTTTGTGTGTGTGTGTGTGTGCGTGTGCGTGTGCGTGTGTGTGTGTGCGCGTGTGTGCGTGTGTGCGTGTGTGCGTGTGTGGATGTGTGTGTGTGTGTGTGTGTGTGTGTGTGTGTGTGTGTGTGTGTGTGTGTGTGTGTGTGTGTGCGCGCGTGTGCGTGCGTGTGTGTGTCTTTGTGTGCATTTGCTTATAATAATAACAATAATAATAGTAATTATGCTAATAATTATAACAATAACAATAACAATGATAAAACAATAATAGTACGGATGATAATGATGTTAATAAAAGTATTGATCATAATAATGATAACAATGATAATGATAATAATGATAATGATAATCGTACCTCTCCCTGTGAATTTGAGTGAGAGGTTATGTTTTAACTTTAGTTGTTTGTCTGCATTTCCATTTTTCGTAATGTGAGCAATTTCCTGACAACGTCATGTATCACTACTTCGTCAACATGATCCACTAACCAAAATTTCCATTGCATTAAAGTTATGGAAGCTCAAGGTCAAAATAAAAGATTATGAAAAATTGAAGGTCAAGGTTACTGGTAAATATCTGTAAAAATTAAACGTCGCTATTGTTATTCTAATTAGACTTTATTTTATAATAATCACTACAAAGTGTATCACTCCTGTCTGTGACAAGAGTTTTGTATAATGTAAGGACAGCAACAATTGTGTAGTTTAGCGTTGATAGCTTAAGTAAGATAACTTAAGTAAAGAGGTGAGCGTCAGGTCACAGGACAACAACAGAGGTCACGTGCTCACTCTTTAAGTCTCAAAAACAGTGATATATAAGTGCATAGCGAAAGAATCACACCAAGAGTGACAAGGAGACAGAGAAGGAAATTATGCATAGACTTTTGCTCCTGATCAGAGTTGTGGTCGGTGGGCGTCTCGTTCCGGTCACCAGCCTTGCCCGTCTCCAGGGTTGGTGAACACACGTCACCACTCTGGGTCTCCTGCTTCTCCTCTCTTACTAGGTGTTCGCCCTTACCCAGTGCACCAGGAGGCGTGGGCGAGGACCCCGACACTTGCTCGTGAAGCGCCTCCAATATTTTCACCAACGCCGCCAGTTTGGGACGCTGTTCAGGGTATGGCAGCTGAGCCGCCTTCATCCAGCGTCTGAGTGCAGTAACCAAGGGCTGGCGGCTCCATCCTGCATCCGACGTCAACATTTCGTACATCATGAATCCTATCATGTATGCTTCACTGGCCTCACTGGTTGGATGTGTACACGTTAGGAGTTCCGGCGGTGACCATGGATAGTGTTCTGGGTGTGTGATTGGCGTAATACCAAGCTTGGTGCCCACAGGACTTGTGACGCCCAAGTCAATGAGGGTGACGACAGGGCCGCTGCTCCCGTTGGACACACAAACATTATCTTTCTTATAGTCGTTGTGCGTAAATCCTGCTTCTATTATGCGCTGAGCTGCCCGTGCAATCTGCAAGAATATGCTGACCTGGTCAGCCAACGGTACGTGATTTCTGAAGTATTCCGCAGCGGTGTCTCCAGCAAAATGACTCATCAACTGGCACGTCTCGACGTACACCCCGACCAGACGCTGCACGTTCGCCATCTGCAACTGATGCAAAGTCTTTGCCTCGTGCAATAATTTATGGAGATCATCAATGAAGAACGACTTAAAAACGAGCCGTTGCTGTGTGTGAGGATCCACAGCCATCGTGCAGTCGCCGAACCCGTCACAACCAATAAACTCCTCTCCTGCAGCAATCATGGCGTCATTTCATGGCAATCATTTCCCGCTTCTCAAAGACGCGCACTCCCATGTCCTTCAGTTCAAGAATGATCATTTCCTTGTCATGAACACTTTCTTGCTTAGAGATGATGGGCGTCTGCTTGAACTTTTTATTTTGCCGCGAAGACTCGTTACAACTGGAGGTTAAGGAACACGACCTTTTCTTGGCCGGATTTCGTTGTCCATCGAACCTGTTTTCTTCAGCACCAAGACCTGCTCCTCGCAGGGACTGTGTTCGGTTATCATTGATGTCTTCACTGTCATCAGATAACCTTCTCTTTTTGTTACCTAATCGACACCACGATTCACTCACCATCGGAGGTGATGCTGGCCTCTTCTTCGCCCGCTGAGGCACCGTTTCAAACTTGTTTTGATCCACTGAATTGTGCTTCACCAACGACGGTTCCCGGCCGAGGAAGAACGCCACGTCGTTCGCAGTGTGCCTTCGTTTGTTTGTTTTGGTGATTGATTCATTATCCTCCGAGTGGGATGTACGTTTCCTCTTCACTGCTTTGTTCCTGGTGTCCTTGCCTTGGTGTTCGCTTGAGCTGTTACCTTCACTTCTTTTTACAGGAATCATGGTGATTTGATATATAGAAAATCACAACCTTCAAACCTTAGGTGCCTTGGGTATTAAGGTAGAATTTAACTCCAACCTCAACCACTGCATTTTGAACTTATATTTTTTCCGCCAATGAAAGGTTGGGAGTTACCTCCAACTCCAACCTCCAAGGTTGGAGTTGGATGTTACACCCAACCCTTCATTGGAAGAAAAAAAAGAAAAAAAAAAAAAAAAAAAAAAAAAAAAAAAAAAAAATATATATATATATATATATATATATATATATATATATATATATATATATATATATATATATATATATATGTATATATATAAGGGAAGAGAGAGAGAGAGAGAGAGAGAGAGAGAGAGAGAGAGAGAGAGAGAGAGAGAGAGAGAGAGAGAGAGAGAGAGAGAGAGAGAGAGAGAGAGAGAGAGAGAGAGAGAGTTGATAGATAGATTGGTAGACTTAATGTTTGTGAAGAGTGTAAAGTCAAGATATCAAGAAATGCAAACTAATCTTGAGTTTTGATTAGACGAATCCGAATGTCTTTTATATCTGATTTAAGACACGCACGCTTTCATAGTGCCGGCAACGTGTTACTCGTGTAGAGGTGAGTCAGATATATAATACAACTATTGATTGGCAACTATTAATGGAGGAAGATTATAATCTAGAGAATAATCTGTGAAATTGGATTTGTTTACAAAGTAGTGAATTTACACTCGGTGGAATTAAACGATTTGGAACAAAGTTAATGTTGCCCATAAAATGCCACAGTTACTGCTGCATAGGGCTGGATGACAAGGCAATTGTGCACAGTAAACGAGAATGGCCTGTGATGGGTCGCCATTCACCTCTAGATGGGGTCTGGTGGGGAAGAGGCAGTGTAGGAGAGAGGAAGGGACGGAGGGACCAATTGTCTGTCTAATGACTCCACCTCACCCGCCGCCATTACAATGCACCTCATTTCCTTCCATTTATATCTGAAGACAAGCGAACCTCAAGTATCGGACTTACAGCTTCCGCACAAACCACCAGCAAAACAAATATTAAGGGATACATGTACTTTTTATTAGTCACTTAAAGAAGGACCCATTACTGTAACTGGTTGTAAAATGTATGGTCTTTAATTAAAGTGAATGTTTCTTTTCATTTTCATCGTCAGAGGATTATTGCAAATTCACTAATAGATACTTGTTTATCACTTCTTAGTATCATGTAAGTGTGACAGTGTGTAAGAAGTAACAGCCAAGTTACTTGTTCTTGTTTTAGGTCTTTTTCTTCTTCTTGGAAGGAATGCTAGACTTAAAAAAGAAGAGTGATGAACATGAAAATTGTAATTGATGATTCCAAGAAAATCATCATTATAAACATTAAATTGACTAGTGTTTGCCCAGTTTTAGGTGTGAGGGTGTTTGTTATAGGAATAACACAGCACTTTTGTTATTTCTTACCAAAAGGTAGATTTGGCAATAAGGCATATGAAATGTAGCTTCCTGTCTGCCATGGAAATGTATATGTTGTGGCAATGCGCGGCGTGTGCTTGGGAAGTACAAAGGCACTACTGAATAACACAGATGACAGGTGACCATGATATTAGTCCTTGTAACACGAGGATCATTGAAATAATAACAAACACAGAATATCTTGTACATGGAATGTATTAGGGATTTTGTACCAACATAGTATCCCGATTTTCACCTAACTTTTAATTAATAGAATATCAATTTCAGTCTTTTGCTTTTTTTCTCTCAAACAGATAACAATATTCTATCACAATGAATACGAATAATGACTCATTCACGGGTTTTGTTTTACCATTCCGTAGTAACATATATGAAAAAATCTTCCAATTATTTGTTACTTTATCAGAAAAGAGAATGAAGTAATACCGGCTCGTCCTCTCGAAACAGAGGCGCTCCTGAACATCCATGATAATTGCCTCTGATTGGGCTGCCAGCGATCTCCTCTGATGAGACTCCCGAGCCCTGTGCGACGGTCACCACCCACCGGCGGCGCTGTCTCTTTTCATATTACTTGTGTGGATGGGGTATGAGGTGGGGGTGTGGACGTCGTACTTTAATACTTTTTATGGGTAGAGCATCTAGCGATAGGAAAGTTGATAATACTAATAGAAATAGCCGCGGTATGATATAGAAAAATATAAACACTATAGATAATGGTAGTAATTATTATAGAATTCATTATATTTATCATCATTATTATCATCATTTTGACATATGATAGGCAGGGTTGGGACGAGAAACATAATTTATCCCAGAATCTATATAATGATATAATAATTTGATGTACTCAAGTAACTATTAACTTACTGTAGGAAAGTTTTTGTTAATTTCATTTGGTAACAA
>JAXIVD010002000.1:10000-20427 GCA_036785275.1 Cancer borealis | reverse complement strand
ACGACACTGCAGATGGACTGACAGATTGATGAGGTGAAGGACAGGGGAGTATTAGGGAGAAGGTACAAGGATTTCCAAGGATGGCAGATGTGATAGACGGCCGGAGGAGGGCTACAAGGAGGTGGAGAGGGGATGGTGGCACTAAAGGGGTATGTGATATTAAAGGGACGTGAGCTGGGATAGTATGGCGAGGGAGGTGAGATGAACGCGGGTGAGAGAGAGAGAGAGAGCGAGAGAGAGAGGATTGTGTTGATGAAAAGTTAGATGGAAGGTGAGACAAGGGCAAGGAGAGTGTAGGTAGTGTTAAAAGTGTTATAGGAGGACTGATAAAGGTGCTGAGTGCTGTACAGAAAAAACTCATCAGATATAAACTCACCAGATATAAGCTCTCCGGACATAAGCTCTCAGGATATTAACTCTCCAGGAAATAACTCACCGGGAAAAAAAAAAAACTCATCACTATAATGCAAACGCAGACAATAAAAACGCACCCGAATGATATTAATTGAACTTTGGTAAACTTATGAAACCTTATTTGGAACATGCAACGAAAGGATTTTTGTTTACCTCACACAAAGTACATAGGGTAAGATACAATAATTAGGCCTGGTTAATCACTACAGTGGCAATGATGGTTACAAATTGTTCTGTGGAATGTAGGATGGATAAACATTTTTCCCATTAGGAAAAATACAGGATGGTATGTCATTTTTAGAGAACAATATCCCAGTAGAACTTCAAGACCGCCTTTCATACTTCTATAGAACATAATGTGAGACCGCCAGTCACTATTCGATGATTACCACCTTCTTTCCCGCCTGTCATATGGATTGTACATAGTAATATAAATGGTGAGGCTGGAAAGAACATTTGGGAAACTTGTCATTCTTCATTTAAGTTGCTAGTTGGTCATTCCCATCCATCATTCTACTCTCTTATTGATAGCATTAGGAAGGATGAAACCCTAGTCATACCTATGATATTGTAAGATGAAAGAGGTGAATCTCCAAAGAAAAGAACCAAATGAAACTACGTTACTATCTCGAAGCGTTTAAAGAACTTATGCGGTGATGTGGTTGTCAGAAGAAGATAAAAAAAAAAAAATTCCTTCGAGTTGTTGGACAATGTACGCGTTTTTTAATCCTTTGGTATCTATATATGTATATATAACTTCCCTTTCTAAACATATCGGTATCTAGTTGAATGTTGTGTGTTTTTAATGCATATATCTAGAAAACACAAAAAAACAATGGCCTTTTGTTTAATTTGGATGAGTTTTTTGTCTTCCTTATTTTCAATCGGTGATTCTATATCTGGTGAGTTTATGTCCTGAGTGAGTGTGTTGTGGCGGGAAGAACGAAGCAAACTAAAAGGTATACAACATGAGAGAAGGAGAGGCATGAAGAAATGAGAAAAGAAGAAGAACAACAACAACAACAACAACAACAACAACAACAACAACAACAAAGACAAGAAAAATAAGAAAAGAAAAGATGAAAAGAAAAGAAAAACAAAAACAAAAACAAAGAAAAAACAGAAAAACAAAGAAAGACAAAAATAAAAAAGACTAAATGAAAGAGAAAAGGAAAATAGAAAAATAAAGAAACGAAAGAAAAACATCAAGGCAAAGGAGGAGGAGGAGCAGGAGGAGGAGGAGGGAGGAGGAGGAGGAGGAGGAGGAGGAGGAGGAGGAGGAGAGGAAGGAAGGAGGAGGAGGAAGGAGGAGGAGATGGAAGGAGGAGGAGATGGAAGGAGGAGGAGATGGAAGGAGGAGATGGAAGGAAGAGGAGATGGAAGGAGGGGAGAAGTCAGGATGATGAGGAGGAGAGGGAAGGGGGAGGAAAAGGTGGTGGCCGCGCAGGATGAAAAGGAGAGAGAAGATGAGATCAGCAAGGTGATGGCCGAAAGTTACGAGGGAAAAACGAGGTGACTGAGCAGATGAAGGAAGTCTGGAGGCGAATGAAGTGAAACACAACTTGGTAAAAAAGGAAAGAGTGAATAAGCAACATATCCTACGATTGAGACGCCCACGAGGGACTGACTCTACGCAGACGTAACGAAGTAGCTCGTCTCGGGG
The DNA here is from genome assembly GCA_036785275.1 of Cancer borealis. Taxonomy (NCBI): domain Eukaryota; kingdom Metazoa; phylum Arthropoda; class Malacostraca; order Decapoda; family Cancridae; genus Cancer; species Cancer borealis. Next base: position 18,350 of record JAXIVD010002000.1, on the reverse strand, counting down.
AACATCAAGTGTGTGAAGGAGGTAACACACCCTCGTTACCTTCACTGTGCTGCAAATGGTGTGCGGCGCAAACGAGGGTCATGCATGGGAGGATTAAGAGGAATAGGAGGAGGAGGAGGAAGAAGAGAAATGAAACTCCCTTGCCCTTATTTCTTCTTACTTAATCAGTTTTCTTAAGCACATTTTCGTTATTTAATGACTGTAAAACAAATGGAGAAAATGACGATAAACTGATAATGAGAAAAAATATAATATAATGATAACAGAAAAATATATATAAAAATATAAGGAAAAGCAAATTTATAATACAACGGCAAAGTCAATAACACCGAGAGTCGGGTGGTAAAGATCACATGCCATGTATCTGTGTAAGAGGAACGCAGCACCGCCTCTGAGATGTCTGTAACCAAGCACTTGAGCGGGCGAGAACATGGGATTAGACCAGAGAAAGGTGAGTAACTCGAGCTCGCGAGGGAAAGGAGACAAGGTGACGACAGGGCGTGTGACTATATTGTCTGGGAACAAAGGGGAAGATGAGATTGCTGCCCACCGTGGTGACAGAATCAGCGAGAGATACGCGGCTAATGACGATCCTTCATGCTATTTGATAGGACACAGTGGATCTCTCTAGCCTTTTTCGTACCTGCTTCCCAGTACGTAAGGATGTGTACAGGAATTAGAAGCAAGGTTCATTATATTCTGTTACTGTAGGTGTTCATTGACGATGGTGATAATGATGACGATGATAAAGAGGAGAAGGAGAAGGTGGTGTAAGTGCAGACGTAAGAGGCTGATAATGGTAATAATGAATATGCTCCATTAGAAAAAAAAAGACGAAATAATGGATGAAATGAGAGGATGACAGCTGTAATGTAAGATAGAAAGCGAGAGTGTAAGACAGATGAAAGAAAGGGAAAGAAGAGATTGAATAGATAGAAGTAAGGAAAGGAAAGGAGAAAGAAGAAGACGAGTAAAGAAAAGAAGAAGAAAAAAGAAGTAGAAGAAGAAAAAGAAGAAGAAGAAGAAGAAGAAGAAGAAGAAGAAGAAGAAAAAGAAAAAGAAAAAAAGTAAAAAGAAGGAGGAGGAGGAGGAGGAGGAGGAGGAGGAGGAGGAGGAGGAGGAGGAGGAGGAGGAGGAGGAGGAGGAGGAGAAGAGGAGGAAAAAATAGTAGAAGGCCGAGAGGAGAAAAAACATTTGAAAAAAAAGACAAACACAAAAGAAACAGACTAAGAAAAAAATGAACAGGAAGGCAGCCGACCCCATAAAGAAAACGAAAAAAAAAAAACGACGACGAGTACAACGAGGAAGAGGAAGAAGAAGAGGAGGAGGAGGAGGAGTAAGTAGAGGAGACGAGAAATGGAAGGAAAGGAGAGGAGAGGCGAAGAGAAGAGAGGCATTTGGACAGCCTTGAGAGAGAGGAATATAGCAAGAGTTATGAATGATCAGTGTCAGGGGCCAGAGGAGATGGGTGAGGGATGGGTGAGAAGGGAGGAAATGGTTCGCCTTGAGGTCTGTTCGGTCGGGAGAGACTATCAAAGGCGCAAAGAGGAGATAGAAGAGACCTTGGCGGAGACGATATCGAGGCGGGCGGGCATAGATTTGGTCAAGAGAGGATCATGTGGAGTGAGAAGGAGGGGAAGGAAAGATAGAATCCAACAAAGAGTCTATGAATGAGAAAATGAAGAGCCGTCCAGAAGGAACAAAAGGAGGAGGAAGAGGAAGAGGAGGAGGAAGAGGAGGAGGAGGAAATGTGGAGGAGGAAAAGGTGAATATGAGAGCAAGGATAAAAAAAATAGAAGGGAAAGACGAAGGGATAAATGGGAAGGAAAAATGAGAAGGGAGGGGAGAGAAGGAGAAGAGAGAGAGAGAGAGAGAGAGAGAGAGAGAGAGAGAGAGAGAGAGAGAGAGAGAGAGAGAGAGAGAGAGAGAGAGAGAGAGAGAGAGAGAGAGAGAGAGAGAGAGAGAGAGAGAGAGAGAGAGAGAAAAAACTAAGGAAGGGAACGGAAGACAAAGGAGGTGGATGGAGGAAGTAGTGAAGGTGTTTATCAAGGACCAAGAAAGGTAAGATGGCTGGCAGGAGTAGAGGGTAGAGGGGGAGCACCTGTTTCCTGGTGGTGAGGACTGGTTCTGCAAGGTGGAAGTGAGGGGCTGGAAATACGGGGAAATCTTCAAAATGAGCGGAAGGAAACAGTGTAGGATTCATTTCCAGGAAAGAGATGGGACACTTAGTAACAGGAAAAATGTTCAAAAGTTACTTGTGTCAGAGTTTTGAAAGTGTTCCACTCCACTTTACGGTATATTCACGTGTATGTATCTATTTCCACGGCTGTATCTTCTGCAAAGAGAGAAAGAGAGAGAAAAGGAGAGAGAGAGAGAGAGAGAGAGAGAGAGAGGAGAGAGAGAGAGAGAGAGAGAGAGAGAGAGAGAGAGAGAGAGAGAGAGAGAGAGAGAGAGAGAGAGAGAGAGAGAAAGCAAAATTAACTAGAAAACCCTGACCACACAATCAGAAGTAAACAGTCAAACAGCCAGCAGGACGCCGGGTTCCATCACATTATCAAAGACCTTGTTGGAGGAGATGATGGTCAAGTTTGTTTTTAAGTGAATCTATTATGTTACACTTCACTGTGGAAAGCGGGAATTTGTTTCAATCCCTAACGAGGTCAATGGTATTAGAAACATCTTATTCACCTCAACATTTGTAAATCCCTTAATCATTTTGGAACATTATAAGTTATCCTCGGAAACGTCGTTTCTCGAGCGAGGACAGGTTAATTTGTGCCAGTCTCTCTTCGTAAGATGTGTTACGTAAGGACGGGATCATCGTTGTGGCTCTACGCTGGACAGATTATAATTTTGGTGTGGTGAGATGATAAACATTGCACCACATACTCCACGTGGGGTCTGACTAAGCTGATGAGCAAGGGTAGGGTTCTATATATTTTCTAAGAAGGAAAAAGTTATGTGTATATCATAAAGTCCAGTATTCTGAAAACAATACCTGCTGCGTTTTCAAATGGGTGTGAGAATTTATGATTCGACGAAACTCAACCACCCACCCATCCAACCCCACCCATCCAACCCCACACACACCCGCCCATTCCCACACACACACCCACACCCCCCACACCCAGCCACATCTCCCCCACACATCCCCACCCACACGCCTCCCCCCCATCCCCACCCCCACAAACAAAGTGATATCATAACCTCTCGCTGAACTTCATCGGCGGTAATGAAACCATATCGAATACAACAAAACTGTAAACATGACAAGAAAGTAAGTGACATGACAACAAAAATGCAATAAAATAGGGAATAAGCAAAGGTGTCAATTATGGTGACAATTCATTAGTAGAAAGAAAATGAATATTATGAAGAGAAATGGTTTCATCAAAAAGAAATGTCTACAAAATCAAATACAACATGAAGCAGGCTAAAGATAGAACTTTCAGCAACCCAATAACTATCTAATGACAATATGACATGTGATTAAATGCATTCCCAGGAGAGGGCAAGAAAGACTTAATTAACTGTATTGCTAGAAAGGATATACTCGGAAGACGATACGTTGACAAGGTTTTCCTTCCCTTCCTCACAAACATCTTCCAGTATTTTTACAACGTTGGTTACAAGGTTAAGGAATGAGGTCATGCCAGTATTGCCAATGTTATGTTGTTGACCATAATAGTAATAATAGAATAATAATAACAATAATATTAATGATAATAATAATAATGATAATATTAATAATGATAATAATAATGATAATAAAATAATAATAATAATAATACAAATAAAATAATCATAATAATCAGAGTAATAACAATAATTATGAAAATTATAATAGTATTATATAGGTTCGTACTGTTAACTTATATAATAATAACTAATGGAGCAAAAAAAAGTTTGAAGACCTTTGAAATGAAGTTGGATATTAATTCTGGAAAAAAAAAATGTATATGAAAAAAAGTGCTGAAATCTAAAAAGGAGGACAGAGGAAGCAATATGAGAATCCCAGATAATATCAAGAGAACACACTACCAACATGATTCTACTCTTGAAAGTATGTAGCCCAGAGTTGCCGTGGACGGAAGGGATGCCAGTATGATAGGGTTCGTGATGAGCAAGGATCAGTATGAAGGGCTCCTGGAGACTTAACTAGGAGACAAATGAATGAAGATTGAATACGTAGATGGTGCTGATGTAATAGCTAATATAGTAATGATATCTACCTATTCGTCAAGGTATTTTATATTAATTAATGAAAACTATATTAACAATGGAGTAAAATATTAATGTTAAAAGGAATAGAAAAAAATTGATTGTTACCAATTGAAATTTTAAAAAAACTTTCCCACAGCAAGTTAATAGTTACTTGAGTACATCAAATTATCATATAATTATATAGATTCTGGAGTAAATCATGTTTCTCGTCCCCAACCCTGCCATATCATATGTCAAAATGATGATAATAATGTTGATTTGATGACAAATATAATGAATTCTATAATAATCGCTACCATTATCTATAGTGTTTATATTTTTCTATATCATACCGCTGCTATTTCTATTAGTATTATCAACTTTCCTATCGCTAGATGCTCCACCCATAAAAAAGTATTAAGGTAAGACACCCACACCCCCGCCTCATACCCCTTCCACACAAGTAATATGAAAAGAGACAGCGCCGCCGGTGGGTGGTGGCCGTCGCAAAGGGCTCGGGAGTCTCATCAGAGGAGATCGCTGGCAGGCCAATCAGAGGCAATCATCATGGATGTTCGGGGGCGCCTCTGTTTCGAGAGGACGAGCCGGTATTACTTCATTCTCTTTTCTGATAAAGTAACAAAGAATTGTAAGATTTTTCATATATGTTACTATGGAATGATAGAGCAAAACCCATTGTTATCTGTTTGAGAGAGAAAAAAAAAGCAAAGACTGATATTGATATTCTATTAATCAAAAGTTAGGTGAAATTCGGTATACTATGTTGGCACAAAATCCCCAATACACTCCATGTACAAGATATTCTGTGTTTGTTATTATTTCAATGATCCTCGTGTTACAAGGACTAATATCATGGTCACCTGTCATCTGTGTTAATCAGTAGTGCCTTTGTAGTTCCTAACCACACGCCGCGCAATGCCACAACATATACATGTCCATGGCAGACAAGAAGCTACGGTCCATATGCCTTATTACCAATTCTGCCTTTTGATAAGAAATAACAAAAGTGGTTTGTTATTCCTGTAACAAACACCCTCACACTTAAAATTGGGCAAACACTAGTCAAGTTAATGTTATAATGATGAATTTCTTGGCATCATCAATTACACTTTTCATGTTCATCACTCTTCCTTTATAAGTCTAGCATTCCTTCCAAGAAGAAGAAAAAAACAAGAACACGTAACTTGGCTGTTACTTCTTACACACTGTCACACTTACATGATACTAAGATTTGATAAACAAGTATCTATTAGTGAGTTTGCAATAATCCTCTGACGGTGAACATAAAAATAAACATTCACTTTAATTAAAGACCATACATTTTACAACCAGTGACAGTAATGGTTCTTTCTTTAAGTGACTAATGAAAAGTACATGTATCCTTTTGTTGGTGGTCTGTGCGGGAAGCTGTAAGTCCGACACTTGAGGTTCGCTTGTCTTCAGGTATAAATGGAAGGAAATGAGGTGCATTGTAATGGCGGCGGGTGAGGTGGATGGGCACAGCGAAGGGTCATTAGACACACAATTGGTCCCTCCGTCCCTTCCTCTCTCCTTCACTGCCTCTTCCCCACCAGACCCCATCTAGAGGTGAATGGCGACCCATCACAAGCCATTCTCGTTTACTGTGCACAAATGCCTTGCCATCCCACCCTATACAGCAGTAACTGTGGCATTTTATGGACAACATTAACTTTGTTCCAAATCGTTTAATTCCACAGTGTAAATTCACTACTTTGTAAACAAATCTAATTTCACAGATTATTCTTTACATTATATTCTTCCTCCATTGAAGTTGCCAATCAAAGGTTGTTGTATTATATATCTGACTCACCTCTACACGAGTAACATGTTGCCGGCACTATGAAAGCGTGCGTGTCTTAAATCAGATATAAAAGACATAAAAAATAATCATACATATAACGATATACAAGTATGATTATTAAAAGTATCCTTCATTCTGAATAGTAATACTAATAATAATAATAATAATAATTTCAAATCCACAGAAATATTCAGAAAAATAATCTTAATGTGGTTGGAAATGTTGGTTTCCTTTGAATAAAACTATTTCACTTACACGTACTTGGGGAAGAAAGAATGCAAAAAAACATTTCGTGCTCAAAATTTCCAATTAAGCGGGAACAGTGCCGTTAATCAATATACAAATGTTAATCAAAGATATTTACTTAAACAATGATCAAAAGTGTTCTTGCATTACCAACGCTACCTTGAAGTGAGGCAAGGAAGCTGGTGAAAGTGGATGATCGAATCTCCGAAAACCTTCCCTCCTTCCCTTCCTCCTTTTTTAATTCGAAAGCTTTTCTTCCCTTTTTCAGTTGAGAGGCTTGGCTGGATCCGAGGACTGAGATACCGTCTGGCGGCGCCGAGAAGACAAGTTCCTGCCTGATTAAGTTTGCTCTTTCACGGTGGCTGTCCGCTTAATACATCTCTCTTTCACAGACTCTCAGAGGCTGTAACTGTAATTGTAATCTATTTGAAATGCTCGGCTCTTTCTTATTTTCATGTTCAATTCGCTATGTGGACAATATATCCATGTTGCTTGTCACTGTCGGAACTGAGGGACAAAGTGACGCATCTTTAAGTTCCTTTCATCTGCCCGCCCCATCCTTCCCCCTTCCCCAGCCATCAGGGAAACACCTCACAAAGCAATCTAGCAAACTGGTCACATTCCTCAAAGTTGAATGTTTTGTTGGAAAAATCATCTTACGCACAAATTGCCCTGGTTGGAGAGAGAGAGAGAGAGAGAGAGAGAGAGAGAGAGAGAGAGAGAGAGAGAGAGAGAGAGAGAGAGAGAGAGAGAGAGAGAGAGAGAGAGAGAGAGAGAGAGAGAGAGAGAGAGAGAGAGAGAGAGAGAGAGAAGAGAGAGAGAGAGAGAGAGAGAGAGAGAGAGAGAGAGAGAGAGAGAGAGAGAGAGAGAGAGAGAGAGAGAGAGAGAGAGAGGAGAGAGAGAGAGAGAGATGAGAGAGAGAGAGAGAGAGAGAGAGAGAGAGAGAGAGAGAGTCTAGCCCATTCATGTTTTTCATTCTTCTAACTTGTCATCAGCGCCAATGTTCAAGGAATGTATAACTAATTAACAAAATAAGTAATCAACCAGCTAACTGTGATTCCAATAGGCAATGAACACTTATGAATTAACTTCATCCAAATCAGATATTGCCGTTTATTTTCATGTAAAATAATTAATCTGATGAAATAGTTCAAGGTTGGAAAAGTTAACCCATCCAAAAAATATAAATAAGGATTACTAGCGTATGCAATTTTTATATATTATTAATTTTAGATATTCCATCCCTTCCTGTCTAAGTATTCCTGCTCTTCATCCCTCAGCAAGGTCTAGCTAACTCCTCCGCACATGTTCCAACGAAAGTCACGCCAAGGCCATGAAGGTCAAACAAGGTAATTTAATAACGCTGCGGCGAACTTTGGTGGCAACTATTGGGTGTGACTTTTGAACTTTGGTGGTGAGGGAAGGTAGAACACTGACACTAGAACGATGGCAGCGAGTACTTTACTGCTTGTCGTGGGAGGGAATAACAACAGTGGTAAGGGCAGGACAAGGGAGGTGGTTGTAGAGATTAACATATTATTGTGTGGATTTTCTAGCATCATGCAAAGGGTGAGAAATTTTGGACAAGATGACTGCGATGCAATTTGCGATTATTTTTGTAGTTGTTGTTGTTAAGATACTATTATTATTATCAAACTTACTATCGTTATCAATATAATCATCATCATCAGCAGCAACACCGGCTGTATAAATAGTCGTAGTCGTACTATTAGCGGTAACAATAGTCACATATTTCTCACATTTACTGACACTGGTACCACTAGCGAGAAAGGTGAAGACATCTTTGGAAATTTAATTATCAGACTTTGCAGACATCCTAACACTACTCTGTTTAAAACATCTCTCTTATCAACAAGAACAGAACGTAAGAACATAGTATTTCAAACTACACATTAAAAAAATATGAAGAGAATATAATGGTTAGTAGGAGCATTAAGAAGGTGAATAAGAACGGAAGGGAAGGTGCAAAGTAGGAAGTGTTGCGGGATGTTGGAGTGGAACAAACTTTAGTTTTCAAAGTCATGCGATGTAATGGCA
>JAXIVD010002000.1:0-5000 GCA_036785275.1 Cancer borealis | reverse complement strand
CATTTTCCCTGGAATTGACTGCACCTAGAATGTGTATGTATCCAAGTGCACGCGCTCACTAGGATACGTGCACATTCTATCTATATTTAGTGTATGTAAAAAGAGAGAGAGAGAGAGAGAAAGAGAGAGAGAGAGAGAGAGAGAGAGAGAGAGAGAGAGAGAGAGAGAGAGAGAGAGAGAGAGAGAGAGAGAGAGAGAGAGAGAGAGAGAGAGAGAGAGAGAGAGAGAGAGAGAGAGAGAGAGAGAGAGAGAGAGAGAGAGAGAGAGAGAGAGAGAGAGAGAAAATAAGAAGAAGAGAGAGAGAGAGAGAGAGAGAGAGAGAGAGAGAGAGAGAGAGAGAGAGAGAGAGAGAGAGAGAGAGAGAGAGAGAGAGAGAGAGAGAGAGAAAGAGAGAGAGAGAGAAGGCTTATTCCTGGATGTGACATTTCTAATAACTACCTCGTCGAAAGAAAGCATCAGCGTTTATAGATAATTTGAATTATTTTACAAATTTTTGTGAATAATTACCATTAAATCTTCATCTCTGTTTGATGCCTAAGTCCGCCCATTTGGTGCGTCGCAGAAATTTAATAGCACATGAATATTTTTTATGTATATGTTTGCTGCGTCACCGGAGTTCCAGACTTTCTGCAGCAACGATTTCCCAAGGTGGCTTCTGATAAGCTTCTCAGAACACGTCGAGGGAGAACTAAAAGTTAGTAACTCAGTATAAAGTTCTGATCTCGACACAAGAGTCTTCACTCCTCAACCAGAGTCCATGTGGTTGTCTGCAGGAAGCAAGAAATTCCGTAGAAAATATGTAAGGTTATTACAATCCCTCCCCGCCAAAAAAAAGAAAGAAAAACAAGAGTATATAAGTTACAGGACTTTTCTTTCTTCTCATCTTATTAGAGTTGACTAAACAAGGTTAACATGTGATCCTTACATGTTCACTGTCACTCAAGGGAACACGTTTGAACCTTACTGTTACCCATGCGAGAGATAACTGACAATACACTCCAAAGAACATCATAGCAGCAAATTGATGTTGAGGGACTTGTTGGGAATGATTGATGCGAGAGGAGCGGCGAGGTGAGGCAGGGCGAGGCAAGGCAAGACTAAACCAGGGTGTGTTGGGGCCAGGGGAAGAATAAGGACAAGTTAAGGGAGAAGCATATCTTGGGACAGAGTCAATTCATACACTGCTTTAGTTACAGCTCACGTGATGTTAGTTTTTATTTATACGTTCTCTCTCTTTATATGTGTGTGTATGTGTGTAATTCAAATAGATTCTTCACGGGAATATTCTTCACTCACTCTTTCATATTCACCCTTTCAGTCGACTTATCCTTTCCTAAAGAATCCTCACTTGAATTTCATAGCTTCCCTTATATAAAGTTAGTCGTAATGAAATATAGCATTCTTCAGCTTCACCAACCCACCGCCATCACCATCTCGACCACCATCACCGTCAACACTACATCTGAACCCTAACAAGTAAGTTAATCCCGTCCTCATCCTTGCACGACACACATCACTTACGTCTCGGAATATCCTCTACATGATTAAATACTGATACGTACAGTCTAATGTTATTCAACTCATCTTTCAATTTCCCAAACTATTCTATACTCAATATGAATTCCAGCGATTTTCCACTATAAAAAATCATACAAAGCTGCTGAATTAGGGCATATACAAAGTTTCATTGGAAAATATCCATCATTAGCTATGTAACTTTACTAAATTGTTCCCAATTTGTATTTCACTTTCAGAGGATTAGAGATAATCTTTCACATCATTATTATGTCATGTTCCATTGGCCTCGCTTCCCTCACCCTCTACTGTTACCCTCGTCTCATCACCTAACATTAATTCCTCACTTCATCACTTCTACCTCTCTCTTGCACTCCATCTCTTTCCTTCCTTCCTTCCTTCCTTCCTTCCTTCCTTCCTTCCTTCCTTTCGTCCTTTCATCCTTCCTTCCCTCCAACATTATTCTCATTTCTGCCTCTGCACTTTTCAACGTGTATCTCTCTTCCTTTCCGTACTTCGTCCTCGATCAATACTAAGTTGCACATCCAGGCTCAATCATCTAAATCAGTGTTTATAAATAATTTAGTGGTAGGCCTTTTAATGCAACGGAAATCATGAGAAAAATACGAAGCGATCCAAAGCGGAAGCGGTCAAAAGAAGAAGAAGAAGAGAATAAGTGTGTGTGTGTGTGTGTGTGTGTGTGTGTGTGTGTGTGTGTGTGTGTGTGTGTGTGTGTGTGTGTGTGTGTGTGTGTGTGTGTGTGTGTTTTTTTCATCTCATGTTGTCTGTTAGGCGACAATTAAACTCTTTTGGACCCAAAATACTACTTCAAAATATGAAAGAAAATTGTTTTCAGTTCTATACTACATCCCCATTGTATGTTTTGCTTTTTCTTTGTGCCTTGTTAAACCACTATGAAACACTTCTTTAGAAATTTTATTTACGTATTCACACAAACACGCACAAGCGCGCGCGCACGCACGCACACACACACACACACACACACACACACACACACACACACACAGACACAGACACAGACACAGACACACACACACACACACACACACACACACACACACACACACACACACACACACACACACACACACACACACACACAGCTACAAAAAAACATGTCCTCAAGTAGCATGGCAAAAACACGTCAATATCCTGAAGCAAAAAAAATCCTAAAATCATGAGTCCACACCAAGGTTAATAAAAAGTTAATAAAAACACAAAACTATAGCTAGACAGACAGACAAAGGTGCCAAAGGAAGGACATGTATCCCTAAACGGAGCAAGATTTATGTCTCTCTTCTTTGGTATCTGCCTGAGGGATGTCCCAGGAAACATCCTTAATCATTTTGCTGACACACTTCCAAACCTTCCCCCAACTTGACACTGTTCACCTTCCGGGTCACCCCCCAGCCACCTTCATCCCTTATTTCGTAGACACCTCCGACACATCAAAGTCAAACGGAGCCTCACTGCACAGGCCTCTCTACCAGGAACTACTAAAATGTGGGAAACTTTTTTTCTTTTTGTCCACCAGTACTGTCTTCTTTTAATAACGTAAATTTCACTCTAACTAAACAAATGTGAATGTTAAATTGATGGATGTTTTGAAAGACGCAGAGAAGGAGGCTCATACCTTATTTCTTTCTTTCCATTTATATTTCAGGAAACGATCTATGTATTCTGGTGCAATGCAAAAAATATTCAGATTCATGAATTTAAAATAAAGATTAAAAAATTCATCACTACCACATTGCCTTATAGTCAAATTTATACAAACTTTGCTCCATTTTTCTCACAATAGGTTCATCTAAACTTAAGAATAAACTTATCGTGAATAAAGAAACATTTGTAAAAGGTTATTTAAAGAATGGTCCGTCTAAACACACTTAATCAGTCGAAAAAAAATATTACATCTCTTATATTTGGTTTTCGTAAACTGCTTAACACGAGTGGTAATCTTTAAGTCATTATCTAAATACGGAAATTAAAGAGCAAATTGAATGTCTCCTCCTGAGTTTCTATGTAAATATTACATTGAAACGTCGTAGTCACTAAAATCATTTACAGTATGTTTGAAGAAAATTCTACCAAAAACCTCAAGACAAGAATTTGATGGAAAAATCTTATATTATTGCAACATTATCTCGTAAACCTTGTAAGACGCGCGAAGGTAGCATATAAAAGCTCATTAACTCCAATAAAATGAAGCATTAATATAAAATTTGAAATGTAAAAGCGAGCAAAATTGTCAATTAGAATATACAAAAGGTAGAACATTAACACCAAAGATGAAATTATAGAAGTAGTTGACCATAATATCCTGCGTCAAGGAGTAAAACTAAGTAAAGATTATGAGGAGAAATATAATGACGCACAAGATATGACTTGAAGAAAAACGGTTAACACACACACACACACACACACACACACACACACACACACACACACACACACACACACACACACACACACCACATACACACACACACACACACACACCACACACACACACACACACACACACACACACACACACAACACACACCACACACAACACACACACACACACACACACACACACACACACACACACACACACACACACACACACACACACACACACACACACACACACACACACACACACACACACACACACACACACACACACACACACACACCCACCACACACACCACCGCCCGCCCGCCCGCCCGCCACACACACACAACACACACACACACACACACAAGGCTGGCTGACTTATCGGTTGTACCCAGAGAGGTAGGTAACAGGCAACTTAAGAGCAGGCACTTTAGAGCAGGGGTTCCCAATCTGGGGTTATGGCCCCCCTTGGGCGCCATGGAGTGTTTTAAGGGGGCACCATAAATAAATTTTAAAATTAGGAGTTTGAATTTGTCAGGGTCACTATCCAAGCCTTACACGTTAGACAGGAAGTACTGTAAGTGACATATTAGGTTAATGTAGGTTATATAACACTATTCTCCTTCAATGAACAGGCTGCCCTTAGCAAAGCCCGATCGGACTGATTCTCCAGGCATTACCAATTAACTGGAGTTCACCACCTCCTCACATCAACACCTGCTCTCCCTCCCAAGTTCATGACACAAACATATTGATATAAGTGAATATTACTTCAACGTGGTATTCATATAAATCCAAATCACAGTAACATGCTCAATATAATCTTCCATTAATCTCCACAACCGCAACACCAATATATTCCATCTTCTGTCCCACACCACACAACCACTGGAACCACTATATACCACACCACAACGCACACCACCTCCACTACCACACATCAAATTTCACCACACCACATACACCAGGTATTATAAACAACACACCCATCTCCACCACACCAAACCCAACTACACAAGACTACACTACCACAGCCCAACTCCACAAGACTACACTACCACACCCAACTCCACCACAACAC
>JAXIVD010001999.1:0-69726 GCA_036785275.1 Cancer borealis | reverse complement strand
GAACACTTCCTACGATTTGGTAGCTCTGCGACCACCAATGCAGTTGACATCCACTCATACAAAAAAATATTTATCTAACCCTTCACTCTTTTCCATGTATCTAACCTCTATAGTTTCCGCTGAAACGGAGAAGTACTTAACAGATATGAAAACTAATTCAGCAGGATGTGACGATATTTCACCCAAATTACTCAAGCTGACTGCTTCTTTTATCGCTCTTCCACTGACACACATAATTAATCTTTGTTTTAAAACAGGTATCTTTCCGGATAATCTAAAACATGCAAGAATGACATAAATAATTACCGTCCCATTTCAATACTTCCAGCTTTTAGTAAAGTAGTTGAAAAGGCAGTATCTACCAGATTAGTTAATTACTTAGAAAACAATAGTCTTTTAGTAGAATGTCAGCATGGATTCAGATCAAAGCACTCTACAAAAACTGCAATTCTTCAGTTTATCAACAATGTTTATCAATATTTAGAAGGTAAATTTTACGTTGCGGAAATATTTTTAGATTTATCAAAGGCTTTTGATTCTTTAGATCACCACATACTTCTAGACAAACTAGAGTACATGAAAATAAGGGGTACTCCTCATCAGTTGTTTAAGAGCTATATTAGTCACAGGTCACAATATGTTTACTGCAACTCCTCTTATTCTTCTTCTAAGCCTATCAATAAAGGTGTACCTCAGGGATCTATTTTAGGGCCCATACTTTTTCTTATATATATCAATGACATTGTGCATTCTAGTTCAAAATTTAGATTTACTGTATATGCCGATGACACAAATCTTTTACTAGCAGATTCAAATATTAATTCACTACATCAAAACCTAAAGCTAGAACTACTTCTAATAAATTCTTGGTTAGAGTCTAACAATCTGAACTTTAACATCGCAAAAACAAATTATACACTCTTTCAAAATCGTTCAATAAAATATTGTATACCCCCAGTATCATTAAAAGGTGAACTAATCAAACGAGTTACTCATACTAAATTTTTAGGTGTCCACATTGATGAAAATGTAAACTGGTGTTATCATATTAATGAAGTATGTACAAAAATTTCAAGAATATGTGGGGTACTGTATCGGGTTCGCCATCAACTAACAACAGAGTCTATGTTAAGTATCTATTACACACTATGCTATCCTCACCTGATTTATTGTCTCTCAATATGGGGATCTACATGGCCATCTTTTTTAAGTAAACTGTTAATTGCCCAAAATAAAATTGTTAGATGTATTCTGTTTATGGGAAAATTTGAATCTGTTAGTCATATTTATCCCCAATTAAATATATTAAATTTTAGGTTCATCAAGAAATATTCTGTGTTATTACTCATCTACAAAAATGTCAATATATTCCCAGGAAAGAAAAGTTTTTAAACTAATAGATAATGCACATAATACTAGAAGCAATAATATTAATTTGGTATGTCCACAATTTCGAACAACCCTCTACAATAAAAGTGTGTTATGTGACGGTCCTAAGTTATGGAATTTCCTACCTCCTGATCTTAAAAAAAAATATTATGTAGTAATAATTTACTCCAATTTAAAAAGAAAATATAAAGTTATTTGTATTCTTGTCAATTAACCTCTTAACTGTTTTTTTTTTCTTCTTCATTTCACCGCATGTTCTGGACGTATTTCAACATAATTATCATGTTATACTGTTATGTTGTACTGTTAGGTTTACAATCTATATAGAAGAGTTGGTACTTATGCTTGTATTCTTTTTGTTTGTTTGTTTGTTTATATCGAACTTTATGTATGTATCATATTCCTTATTGTAATATGTTTATTGTAATTTGCCTGTACTCATGCATATTTGATATTGTTAAATGAACTTCCTCTATCAGAGAGCATCAGCTCGACAGACAAATGCTAGTTAACAACTTTAAATTGTTTATATTGTTTTGTGATTATGATAGCAATAAATTTTACTTTACTTTTACTTTACTTTACTTGATATACCCAAGCGGAGTATCCTTGGGCAGGTGGAGGATCTTCCGAACGCTCCTCCTGATGGCCCTGTTCATCCTTTTAAGTTGACCTTTCGTAGCCGCTACGTTTGTCAGTGGCTAGAAAAGCTGGGGCAGAATAAAAATTTTAAGCCCCCAGAGCTTTTGCTGAGGTTTAGCTGGAGCTCGTATTAGCCTGTACAGCTTTACCGCAAGATCGCTGTGCAGTAGGTGTGCTGTCCTTCCACCAGCACCAATCTGTATCCCCAAGTACTTATAAAATTTCCCTGGGGTAAGACACTGGATGGCTTGACTGTCGATTTTGAAGACGGTTTTATCTTGGGCCCACGTCTTCTTTTTCTTGTGGGCAGCTATCCCTAGTGAAGCACACTTCTTCACACCTACTCCCAGGCCTGCAAGCCTAGCTGCCGCTGCGAGGCAGTCAAGCGCAGTTTGCAGTCCTGTGCGGGTGGAAGCAAGCATCATCGGCGAAGGCGATGAGTTTCCACCAAGCTCTACGCCGATGCTTTTTGGTACAGCTGCCACGGCCCAGTCCAGGTATATGTTGAATAAGAACGGGGATAGAGTGTCCTCTTGCAGTACACCTCTGCTGATGTTTATTGGAGATTCATCAGTCTTAATTGAAGTGGCAGCATTTTCATTTAAGTGGTTTATGTAGTTGCACAGACGCGGCGGCAGTCCCCATCTCCTGCATGCTGCGAGCAGTGATGGGTTATCCACCGAGTTGAAGGCTTTCTTGAAATCTATCCACCCAATGTAGATGTTTGTGGGTTCTTTTTGCGCTCCTCGTACAAGCTGACGTAGGATTTAGATGTTGGCCGCGCAACCTTCCTCCTTCTTGAACCCTTTCTGTTTGTGTGGTAGTGGCGCCGCTTCTGATAGCCTGCGGGCCATTAGCCTGTGGATTAGCCACGTCACAATGGGAGTGATGGTGATTGGTCGAAGATCCCCAGGCGTTAATGGGCTTGAGGTCTTAGGCAGTAAGGTGGTCCTGCCTTTTGCCCATTGAGATGGCAGGGTCCCAAGCCAAAGGATGCTGTTAACCACCCATTCAAGCTTTGGCAAACCTAGGCCCTTAAGGTCGCTATAGAGGCGGCCGTCGGGTCCTGGTGCTGTGGACTTGGAGGTGGCAGCCAGCACCGACTCTAGTTTTTTTTCTTGGCACTAAGAGAGTCATAGCTACTCCCGCCGTTTACCCGCGCTTGTAAAGCAGATATTACGTAGCAAACACTAGTTAGTGTCTGGTGCATTGACTTGCGGTTGTCTATAGTTGTAAGATTATATGTTAGCACGTCAAAAAATAGAAAAGAGAAACACGTCAGTCTTGTTTTGTATACCTTCATAGAGACGCTGACTGTTTTCATATAGCACTACGCCGCTTTTGTGTGCAAGAGTTGAGAAGGAATGTAAAGTGTGGTGTTGACTATGAAGAGCTAAGTAAAGGCTTGTCGTGAGGGTCTTGCCATCAGTCTGCGTGACGAAACCTCTATAGTCTTGTTAGGAAGAAGAGATATAAATAAAGGCTTGCCGGGAGGGTTTCGCCACGCAACCCGATGGCGAAATCCTCCCGGCAAGCCTTTATTTATATCTCTTCTTCCTAACAAGACTATAGAGGTTTCGTCACGCAGCCTGATGGCGAGACCCTCACGACAAGCCTTTACTTAGCTCTCCATATTCAACACCACACTTTACATTCCTTCTCAACTCTTGCACACAAAAGCGGCGTAGTGCTATATGAAAGCAGTCAGCGTCTTTATGAAGGTATACAAAACAAGAGTGACATGTTTCTATTTTCTATTTTTTGACGTGCTAACATATAATCTTACAACTATAGACAACCGCAAGTCAATGCACCAGACACTAATTAGTGTTTGCTCCAGCCCTGTTGGCGAGGGAGAAGTGCAAGCTGCTCTGTAAAGTAGAGTGGAGTGTGGAAAGATATAAATAAAGGCTTGCCGAGAGGATTTCGCCATCGGGTTGCGTGACGAAATCTCCAGTCTTGTTAGGGAGAAGTTTTAGCGGATCGTAGTGAGGATGCTGCTCTGCCGCTCACAACACACTGACCGGTACGTAGGTCAATCTGCGAACGATTCGGTACGACACATCAGCATTCGGGTGTTCTCTACTAAAGAAGGGAGAGCTGGAGCCTGTTTGTCGAGGCTCTCCCGAGTTCCCTCTGCACGGGTCCATATTCTGGCCTCGCTCGCGAACGGGCGGGGAACAAATCTCTCGGAAAAAACAATGGTGACCATCCCGATGCAAGCCGTACGCGGTATCGTTGGTCATCCAGCCGGGATTCTGCCTTAGAGGCTTTCAGGTATAATCCCACGGACGTAGCCTCGCTCCACTGGCCGATCGACCAAGAGCGGAACCATATGTCCGGACCTGCCGTTCCTCTCGTACTGAGCAGGACTGCCGCATCAACGACATAACTGCCAACGGTAGTGTAAAAATAACCTGTCTCGCGACGGTCTTACTTTTAATTTTCGCCGAGAAAAGGACTGCGCTCACGCTCACACCCCGTTCCCAGCCATAGAGAAAAGGTCGCGCACACATGTTCCCAAACGCACACATGTTCCCTGTGCGTTAATTTTTTATCTTTTGGCGTTTTGTGAGCACCCTTTTGACCAAAAGGTAAGCAAATGTGTTCCCAACGCAAAACTAACCTGTCTCAGTGAGCCAATGGGTAAAACTAACCTGTACCAGGGGGAACTTATCTATTTTGTTATACCTTTTTAAAATACATTATAAACAGCTAATACATCGATATTAAACATATTTCTCCTATCTTAAGAAATATGTGTATAAGAAGTAATAATTTATAATATATGGTGGATAAAACAAATAAAAATGTTCAAAATTTAGTTTATTTATTGGAATGGTAAAAAACAATTGAGTTCCAATATCTCAAAAACTATTGGTCTGAGGGGGTCTTTGAGTTTTAGATCCCCCATTCGTTAACAACCCCACCTGCTGGTTACATAGAGATCATATTCCTAAGGCCCGATTGCATATTTTTTTAATCTGCAGTGAGCACCTGATGATGATGATGATAATTGAACGGCGTCAAAATCCGTTGAAATTCTCAAAGCATAGCAGGCCAGGTGCAGGAACAATGTACATTGAATTATTATCCTTATTGTCTTAAGACATAAGGTTCTATGGTAAAAAAGTTCAAAATTTTGCTTTTTTTATATTGGAATGTGAAAAAACCATTGAGTTCCAATATCTCAAAAACTATTGGTCTGAGGGGGTTTTATAGAGTTTTCAACCCCCCTTCCGAATCTAACCCTACCTGCTGGTGACATAGAGATCATATTCCCAAGGCCCGATTGCATTTATTTCAATTTTTTTAAATCTGCAGTGACCATCTGATGATGATGATGATGATGATACTTGAAAGGCTCCAAAATCCGTTGAAATTTTCAAAGCATGGCAGGCCAGGTGCAGGGACAATGTGCATTGAATTATTGTCTTATTGTCTTATTGTCTTATTGCCTTATTGTCCTCAGACATAAGGTTCCATTGTAGGGCCGCTAAAATCTGTTGACCGGCCACGTGTAGATCATATCGTTATTCAATTCTTATCCTTAATGACTGAGGATAATAATTAATATTATAAATGTTAAACTTTAGGTAATATTCAATATTTCATATTTACAATGTTTAACCCCATTTGGCCTGCTGTTATACCTTTTATGAAAAAAAGTACTTTAAACAAAAAAAAATCGTCTTACCATGATCTATAAGTCTATTACACGTTACTATCATAAGTCTAAAACGTTAGGAGATATTTCTATCTACTTTTTTTTTAATTTTTTTACAAGGTATGACCCCATTTGACCTGCTGTTTAACCTTTTACGAAAAAGTACTTTAAACAAAACGTATTTGTCTTAACATGATCTATTAGTGTGCCAAATGTAATAACGATATCTTTTTTCACTTTTTGAGACGTAGATGATTTTGTCAAATGATCTCATATATTTGCTTAGTTTTTTTATTGGAATGTGAAAGAAAACCATTGAGTTCCAATATCTCAAAAATTATTAGTGTGAGTGGGTTTTTGAGTGTTTTCGACCCCCCTTTCCAAACTAACCGTACTTGCTGGTGACATAGAGATCATATTCTCAAGGCCCGATTGCATTTAAAATATTTTTTTTTAGTCCGCAGTGTGCACCTGATGATGATATTTGAAAGGCTCCAAAATCCGTTGAAATTCCGAAAATAAATATTCAGAACACATTAGTTGTCTAAAACTGTAGGTGATTTAGAAATTAAATAAAGATAACATTTATAATTTCCTTTATTTACAACAACAAATCTGTTCCTTCTTAGAAATTTTAAAAACATGCATCAATTCCTTTTTAAAAAAATTGCATCAATCCTAACTTTATTTTTGCACAATTTTTTTTGTAATGTATGTCTTCTTAAGGTATTTCACCTTCGATTTTATTTGTGTGGGTGACCACTGTCGATATTCTGTGTTCATCTCTGCCATGATCTGTTGGATTCGGTTCCAACGGAATTTCTTTGCCCTGCTTCCTGGTGTAGGGTCCGCCTTATTCGCTGCATGGCAGAAAATCTTCCAAAAGGAAGATTTTGCAGCAGGCACACTCTCCAACTCAAATATGGTACTCGTCGAGGAGGTATCACTGTCATCCTCCAAGGATCGGAGGACAATACTGGAAAGCGAAAGAACGAAATATATAAATTATATAAATATATGCACAAATAAAATACATAAACATGTTACATAATTTCTGCATGAAATCACCATCTTCATTGCATGTGCATTTAAAAACATTTGCAAAATATGCACACCTTAAGTTTTTGTAAGGAACATTTTTCGATACAGGAGGACGCATGCCACCTATATCCGTCTCCTTCCTGGAGAGGGCAGGAAGTTGAGGTTGGACCTTGGAGAGAGCAGGATGTGTATCCTGCTCCTTGGAGAGTGTTGCCTCTTCTCTGGAAAGATAGTGAGTACAAATTAGGTTTTTTCGCTGCCACTACTTAATAAATGTTTGTTGACGTATTTTTCAAAGAATAAAAAGACCGATAAGTACAATACTCACTGTTGTGGCTGGGTCCCATAGACTTCCATGATATCAACTGCTGGAGCTTGGGGGGGACAAGCTACATCCGTCTCCTTCCTTGAGACGGCAGGAAGCGGATCATGCTCCTTGGGAAGAGCAGGTGTAGCTTGCTCCCTGGAGATAGTTGTTTCTTCTCTGGAAAGATAGTGAGTACAAATTATATTATTTCGCTGCCACTACTAAATAAACGCTTGTTGATGTATTATTCAAAGAATAAAAATACCGAAAAGTACAATACTCACTGGCGTGGCTGGGACCCATACACTGTCATGGTATCCACTGCTGGAGCTTGGGAGGGACCAGCTACATCCGTCTCCTTCCTTGAGACGGCAGGAAGCGGATCTTGCTCCTTGGGAAGAGCAAATGTAGCTTGCTCCCTGGAGATAGTTGTTTCTTCTCTGGAAAGATAGTTAGTACAAATTATATTATGTCACTGCCACTACTAAATAAACGCTTGTTGATGTATTATTCAAAGAATAAAAAGACCGAAAAGTACAATACTCACTGGCGTGGCTGGGTCCCATACATTGTCATGGTATCCACTGCTGGAGCTTGAGAGGGACCAGCTACATCCGTCTCCTTCCTTGAGACGGCAGGAAGCGGATCTTGTTCCTTGGGAAGAGCAGGTGTAGCTTGCTCCCTGGAGATAGTTGTTTCTTCTCTGGAAAGATAGTGAGTACAAATTAAATTATGTCGCTGCCACTACTAAATAAACGCGAATAAAATGACCGAAAAGTACAATACTCACTGGCGTGGCTGGATCCCATAGACGTTCGGGTTATCCACGGCTAGAGCTTGGGAGGAACCAGCTACATCTGTCTCCTTGGAGAGGCCAGGAAGTTGAGCTTGTTCCCGGGAGAGGGCAGGAAGCGAAACTTGCTCCCAGGCGAGGGCAAG
The DNA here is from genome assembly GCA_036785275.1 of Cancer borealis. Classification (NCBI taxonomy): domain Eukaryota; kingdom Metazoa; phylum Arthropoda; class Malacostraca; order Decapoda; family Cancridae; genus Cancer; species Cancer borealis. The sequence continues at coordinate 61,741 of JAXIVD010001999.1, read as the reverse complement.
AAGGGGAACCTGCACGCTGGAGAGGGCAGAAGGGTGCGTCTGCTTTGTAGAGTCTGCTGCCTCTGATCTGAAAAGATAGCGCGAATGCACATTATGTTCTTTTTTCCTGTCAAATATTTGTTGTGATTATGTGTACATTTAGATAATACATACAATAGCAGAGGAAGATCATCGTTTGCTTCTTGGTCGTCAAGCAAGAAGCTGGAAGCATCCTTCTCATGGGGGGAAACTGGGATTGTCCCCCTATTTGCCCTCGCTGAAAGACGGAGATACAACAGTTTATTGGTTAGTGTCACAGCAGATCTTATTCGATTTATTATGCGCATTTAAGTTCATTCAAGAAAAACAAACCTTTGCTGAGGAGAATATATTGCTCCTTGCTCTTCCTGTGGGGATTCAGCTTCCTGTTCAGCTCTGGAGAATGAAATTAAAACAAAACAATGGTGGTTATGGTCGTATTGAAAATCACCAAACGATATTTTAGAATTCTGATATACATTCCTTTCTCCAAATTATTCGTTGCCAGATGCTTACCTCAGATCGTGTGACTCGAGCCATGTATCCACCATTCTTGCTCGCAGGTTTGCTGTCACCTCTACAAATGTACGGTCTTTTGTCCTTACATCGTAGTACTTGTCGGCAGTCGACAAGCTGTGACTAGCAGCCTGAGCGATGGCAAGGTTTCTGGTGGGATCTTGCCGATTTCCTCTCAATTCAGAAACTAAAACTTTTCTAGTGTAGCGGGAGCCCACAGAAGTGGGATCCGCTCCCGCCCGCTTGAAGGATTTCTTCATTATAGCGTTGACATTTTCAATTTTAATAGCTGTGCAACACCCTGGTGAGGTCAGAGTATTCAAAGGGAATAGCAGGCAAGTTGGTCCGTCACAGTCCGTAATCGCAGTTTTAAACACATGTATATATCTTTTCAAAACATGGTAGTCCTGCGGGGTTAGTCCTATTCGGCATGGACCTGTTAAGGAAACAAAACAAATTATCTATAAAGAATGCTGAAAAGTAAATGAATTAGTTCATCATGATAAATGGAAATATTCTTACCTTTTTTTTGTGTCTTGTGCACATGAATGCGCACGACATATCTGGAGTCACCACTGTTGTTTTTAACGCACGTGGCATCGTTGAACTCGGAAAGAGTTACTGAGGTGAGCTCCTTTGACCGCCTGATGTTCATCACGATCAAATATGTGATTAAGGCGTCCCTCATTTTCACAGCATGATTTTTTTCTATAATAGGGTCCTCCTCGGACACCTCATTACACTCCTTCAAAATGCCGCTGATGAATGTGGGGTTAATGAACGTTTTTATGTTTTCGCTCATTTGACCAAATTCTTCTTCTGTTGTGTCGTGTTTTTGGACTGCGTTGGCATCATGTATGGCACTTGCTGAAAAATAAAAATATTAATATGAAGGTATTTGTAGAGTTTGATTTTGTTTGTAGTTGAGCAAACTCTCTCTCTCTCTCTCTCTCTCTCTCTCTACACACATATATATATATATATATATATATATATATATATATATATATATATATATATATATATATATATATATATATATATATATATATATATGTGTATATGAAAAATAATGTATGCAATTACCTTTGGCGATCTTTAAGGCAACCTTCATCTTCTGCACTTTTACAGGCGGGACCCGCACCAACGAAGTATTGTAGGTGCAGTAATCAATGAATTTATGAATCGAGTCACAAAACTTACGTTTCGTACTCCCACTTAACCCCTTCTCTAGGAACTTTGCGTTCGATTCTGTGGCCACATCAATACATAGTTTCGGAGACAAACCAAGAGGTTCTCCTTGTGTAAGGTCCTCGAATATGGTCCTCAATCGAGACACGTCTCTCTCCCTAGAATCAGGGTTTATTGTAGAAGTTTGGGCTAGCCATTGCCTGAACTCCTCCAGGATTTGGCTAATGCCATCATTTTTTGCCGTGCTGACAGTTCTTTTTATCAAGAAGAACAGTCCTTATATTCTCGTCTGTTCTCACAGTAGACGTTTTTCTGATGTATTCATATGCTAGAAAAAAAATAGCATAAAGATAGATAAACATACATAAATACCTACCTACATGTATACATCCATACATACGTACGTATAAAGAAAATAAGATACATTTCTTACCTTTAGTCCTGGGAGTAGCATGGTGCTTTCTTATGTGGTGGTCAATTCTCTTGACCACCGCATCGCATTTGTAGCTCCTTTTACTTATATTTTTGTCCAGATGATTTGTCCTTCCTTCTTCAATTATATCCATAAATTGCATAATTTCCTCTCTGTTCATACCGTGAACATTACCTAGGTGGCGGTAAATATTATTGACTCTGGCAGCACACCCAGCAACAGAGCAAATAATTCTGAAAAAAAAAAAAAAAAAAAAAAAAAAAAAATATATATATATATATATATATATATATATATATATATATATATATATATATATATATATATATATATATATATATATATATATATATATATATACATATATATATATATATATATATATATATATATATATATATATATATATATATATATATATATATATATATATATTTTTTTTTTATTTTTTATTTATGTGTTTGTGTGCGCGTATGTGTATGTATATGTGTATATACATATATATATATATATATATATATATATATATATATATATATATATATATATATATAATATATATATATAATATATATATATATATATATATAATATATATATATAATATATATATATATATATATATATATATATATATATATATATATATATATATATATATATATATATATATATATATATATATATATATATATATATATATATATATATATATATATATATATATATATATATATATATATATATATATATATATATATATATATATATATATATATATATATATATACATTAATGATAATACCAAAAATACTTACTTTCCTGGAGCCTTCCGCACATAGCGACCAATATTCCCAATCCGTCCATCTTGGTGCAGCCTTCCAACTTTTGACCAATACTTTGTCACCTCCATTTCTTCCTTTCGTGTATTTTCTTGTTCAATAAGGATCTTCTTTTTCAGTTCTGGTATCACCTTTTTTTTCCCTTTTCTCGTACCTCTTCAGGAATGGGTATTTTACTATGAGCCTTGAGGGTCTCTGCAACAGCTGACTTAGAGTGAGCGCCTCATTGTATGCTTTTTTAATGTTGTTGTTTATTTGTCTGCATTCAACGTCTAAGAAACACAAAGCTATAAATTAAATCTATACAAACATGAAATACATACACACAAACATATACGATTGCTAAATATATAAATATCTATTTACCAGTAAAAAGCAGTCTTGCTGAAATTCCAGTGATGAGTTAATCAATTAAATTTGCTGGCTGCTACGGCTCATCTGTTATCTCCTTTCTGATTGTTATAACAAAAAACCAAATTACAAAGAAATCTACTTACCAGTGAAAAGGTTTATTTCTGACCCAGTCAATTGGTCAAGGAGATTTGCTGGCTGCTGCTGCTCCTCTACGGTTTCTTCGTCCTACTCATCTTCCTCAGTAGTGTCAATCACCGCGTGATCAGGCTCCAACTCATGAGGTAAATTTCCTTCCTCATAGATCTTCTTCTTTCGGTCAGCTCTGCTCCTTTTTCGACCTTGATTTTGCACGACTTCTTCGTCGCTAGAGGTTTCCTCCACATCCAGTGCCCTATAATTTGGGTCCAAGTAGCTGTCCTATAGATAAAAGAAAGTAAATAGCCCTCTTACTATCATATGTGTAATATATTTGGAGATATTTATCATTTCATATTAACGAGGTTTCACCCGATTTGACCTGCTGTTTGACCTTTTATGAAAAAGTTCTTTAAACCAAAAATAACTGTCTTAGGACGATCTATTACTATGTACACTTCCATAACAATATCTTCTCAATTTTTTGAGATATAGACGATTTTGTCATATGATATCAAATATTTTTGACTTTTTTGGGGAATGTGAAAACCGTTCAGGTCCAATATCTCGAAAACTATAGGTCGGAGGGGGTTTTTGAGAGTTTTCGACCCCCCTTTCCTAACCATCCCTACCAGCTGATGACATAGGGATCAATTTTTTCAAATCTATATTAACCACCTGATGATGATGATAATACCCTGATATTTTTTTGAGAAAAGTACTTCAAACAAAATATATTTGTAATAACACGATCTATTAGTGCGCCAACTTTCATAACGATATCAATGATTTAGACGAATATTTTATTATTTTGACTTTTTGGGGGAATGTGAAAACCGTTGAGTTCCAATATCTCGAAAACTATAGGTTTGAGGGGGTTTTTCAGATTTTTCCACCCCCCTTTCGTAGGTATCCCCACCAGCTGACGACATAGAGATCATATTCCGAAGGCCTAATTACACAATATTTCAAATCTATATTGACCACCTGATGATAATGATGATACCCTGATAGTTATTTTTTGGAAAAATACTTTAAGCAAAATATATTGGTATTAACACGATCTATTAGTGCGCCAAATTTCATAACGATATCAATGATTTTGACGAAAATAAATTATTTTTGACTTTTTTTTCGATTGTGAAAACCGTTGAGGTCCAATATCTCGAAAACTATAGGTCTGAGGGGGTTTTTGAGATTTTTCCACCCCCTTTTCGTAGCTATCTATCCCTATCAGCTGACGACATAGGGATCATATTCCGAAGGCCTAATTACACATTTTACAAATATATATTGACCACCTGATGATGATGATGATACCCTGATAGTTCATTTTGGAAAAGTACTTTAAACAAAATATATTGGTATTAACACGATCTATTAGTGCGCCAAATTACATAACGATATCAATGATTTTGACGAAAATGAATTATTTTCGACTTTTTTTTGGAATGTGAAAACCATTGAGTTCCAATATCTCAAAAACTATAGATCTGAGGTTTTTTTTTGAGAGTTTTCGACCCCCCATTCGTAACTATCCCTACCAGCTGGCGACATAAAGATCATATTCCGAAGGCCTAATTACACATTTTTCAAAACTATATTGACCACCTGATGATGATGATACCCTGATATTTTTTTCGGAAAAGTACTTTAAACAAAATATATTTGTCTTAACATCATCTAGTAGTGCGCCAAATTTCATAACGATATCAATGATTTTGGCGAAAATAAAAAATTTATAACTTTTTTGGATTGTGAAAACCGTTGAGGTCCAATATCTCGAAAACTATAGCTCTGAGGGGGTTTTTGAGATTTTTTCACCCCCCTTTCGTTACTATCACTATCTGCTGATGACATATATATCATATTCCGAAGGCCAAATTACACATTTTTCAAATATATATTGACCACCTGATGATGATGATACCCTGATAGTTAATTTTTGGAAAAGCACTTTAAACAAAATATATTGGTATTAACACAGTCTATTAGTGCGCCAAATTACATACGATATCAATGATTTTGACGAGAAAATTTTTTTTTTTACTTTTTTTTGGAATGTGAAAACCGTTGAGGTCTAATATCTCAAAAACTATAGGTCTGAGGGCGTTTTTGAGATTTTTCCACCACCTTTTCGTAACTATCGCCTACCAGCTGACGACATAGAGATCATATTCTGAAGGCCTAATTACACATATTTCAAATCTATATTGACCACCTGATGATGATGATGATACCCTGATAATTTATTTTGGAAAAGTACTTTAAACAAAAATTATTTGTTTTAACACGATCTATTACTGCGCCAAATTTCATAACGATATCAATGATTTTGACGAATAAAAACTTTTTTTTACTTATTTTTAGAATGTGAAAACCGTTTAGGTTCAGAACATATCTAAAAAACTATGGGTCTGAGTTTTTTTTTGAGATTTTTCGACCCCCCTTTCGGAACAATCCCTACCAGCTGACGACATAGAGATCATACTCATACACATTTTCCAAATTTATACTGACCATCTGATGATGATGATGATACCGTGAATCTTTCGCATGAAACCACACTACTAGGCCTCGCTCCGCTTGATGCTGACACACATCACATCATAATTTGCAACAATTCCCAAACACAGAAAAATATATTCTTTAACACTTACATCGTCGGACGGCGATTCGTATGACATCAATGGTAGGTCATCATAACGACCCTTCTTCTGTGATCGTCCATCCATCCAGCTGCAGGTAGGCTTCTCGTTATCCATCCTGGAAACAGAATATGTTATTAACTGTTTGAAAATATGGAAAATGTACTCTGTGTGTGTGTGTTCAATACTCACCCATATACAAAGTAGTCTTCGTTCAATAGCAGACAAGAGCAGGGATAATTTCACAACCAAGGCTGACCTCAGACTGAGCTAATCGTCAATTTATACCCAATCCTATTACTCCGCGTGAGGAAGTGTATTATAGCATTTAACAATTAATATCGTCTGTCAGTAAGGATCTAAATTGAATAATTATATGCTCTGCACGTGGCCGGTCAAGAGATTTTAACGGACTTTCCAATGGAGTCTTATGTCGTAAGGCAATAATAAGGATGATAATTCAATGCATCTTATCCCTGCACCTGGCCTGCCATACTTTGAGAATCTCAACGGTTTTTTGAGCCGATCAAACATTTTATGATGCATATCGTCTGTTAATAAGGATGAAAATTCAATAACGATACGCTCTGCACGTGGCCGATCAGCAGATTTCAACTGAATTTACAATGGAACATTATGTATTAAGACAATAAGGATAATGATACAATACACATTGTCCCTGCACCTGCACTGCCATGCTTTGAGAACTTTAACGTATTTTTGAGCCGTTCAAGTATCATCATCATCAGGTGATATCGTTATGAGATTGGACACATTAATAAATCTTGTTAAGACAATTATGTTTTGTTTAAAGTACTTTTTCCTAAAAGGTCAAACAGTAGGTCAAATGGGAACAAACTGTTAAAATAATATATTGAATATTACCTAAGGTCTTACTACATTTATAATAATAATTATTATCCTCAGTCAATAAGGATATAAATTGATTAACGATATGCTCTACACGTGGCCGGTCAACAGCCGTTCAAGTATCATCATCATCATCAGGTGCTAACTGCAATGTTAAAAAAAAATTATATTGGGCCTTGGGAATATGATCTCTATGTCACCAGCAGGTAGGGATAGTTTCGAGATGGGGGGTAAAAAACTCACAAAAAAACCCTCAGACCCATAGTTTTTGAGATATTGGAACTCAATGTTGTTGTTTTTTCACATTCCAATGAAAAAGTCAAAAATATGACATAATTTTACAAAATCATCTATATTTCAAAAAGTTGAAGAGATATCGTTATGAGATTGGACACATTATTAGATCTTGCTAAGACAATTATGTTCTGTTTAAAGTACTTTTTTCCTAAAAGGTTAAACAACAGGTCAAATGGGGTCAAACCTTGTAAAAATAAAGTTAAAAAGCAAATGGTAATACATCCTAACGTTCTAGACTTATGATATTAACGTGTTGTAGACTTATAGATCGTCTTAAGACGAATTTATTTTGTTTAAAGTATTTTTTCATAAAAGGTCAAACAGCAGGTCAAATGGGGTCAAACATTGTTAAAATAAAATATAGAATATTACCTAAGGTCTTACATTTATAATAATAATTATTATCCTCAGTCAATAAGGATATAAATAAATTGATTCACGATATGCTCTACACGTGGCCGGTCAACAGCCGTTCAAGTATCATCATCATCATCAGGTGCTAACTGCAGATGTTAAAAAAAAATATATTGGGCCTTGGGAATATGATCTCTATGTCACCAGCAGGTAGGGATAGTTTCGAGAGGGGGGGGAAAAAACTCACAAAAAAAACCCTCAGACCCATAGTTTTTGAGATATTGGAACTCAATGGTTTTTTTTTTCACATTCCAATGAAAAATAGTAAAAAATATGACATAATTTTACAAAATCATCTATATTTCAAAAAGTTGAAGAGATATCGTTATGAGATTGGACACATTAATAGATCTTGCTAAGACAATTATGTTTTGTTTAAAGTACTTTTTTCCTAAAAGGTTAAACAACAGGTCAAATGGGGTCAAACCTTGTAAAAATAAAGTTAAAAGGCAAATGGTAATACATCCTAATGTTCTAGACTTATGATATTAACGTGTTGTATACTTATAGATCGTGTTAAGACGAATTTATTTTGTTTAAAGTATTTTTTTCATAAAAGGTCAAACAGCAGGTCAAATGGGGTTAAACATTGTTAAAATAAAATATAGAATATTACCTAAGGTCTTACATTTATAATAATAATTATTATCCTCAGTCAATAAGGATATAAATTGATTCACGATATGCTCTACACGTGGCCGGTCAACAGCCGTTCAAGTATCATCATCATCATCAGGTGCTAACTGCAGATGTTAAAAAAAAATTATATTGGGCCTTGGGAATATGATCTCTATGTCACCAGCAGGTAGGGATAGTTTCGAGAGGGGGGGTAAAAATCTCACAAAAAACCCCTCAGACCCATAGTTTTTGAGATATTGGAACTCAAATGGGATTTTTTTTCACATTCCAATGAAAAATAGTCAAAAATATGACATAATTTTACAAAATCATCTATATTTCAAAAAGTTGAAGAGATATCGTTATGAGATTGGAAACATTAATAGATCTTGCTAAGACAATTATGTTTTGTTTAAAGTACTTTTTTCCTAAAAGGTTAAACAACAGGTCAAATGGGGTCAAACCTTGTAAAAATAAAGTTAAAAAGCAAATGGTAATACATCCTAACGTTCTAGACTTATGATATTAACGTGTTGTAGACTTATAGATCGTGTTACGACGAATTTATTTTGTTTAAAGTATTTTTTCATAAGAGGTCAAACAGCAGGTCAAATGGGGTCAAACATTGTTAAAATAAAATATAGAATATTACCTAAGGTCTTACATTTATAATAATAATTATTATCCTCAGTCAATAAGGATATAAATTGATTCACGATATGCTCTACACGTGGCCGGTCAACAGCCGTTCAAGTATCATCATCATCATCAGGTGCTAGCTGCAGATGTTAAAAAAAAAATTATATTGGGCCTTGGGAATATGATCTCTATGTCACCAGCAGGTAGGGATAGTTTCGAGAGGGGGGGTAAAAAACTCACAAAAAAACCCTCAGACCCACAGTTTTTGAGATATTGGGACTCAATGGGTTTTTTTTTCACATTCCAATGAAAAATAGTAAAAAATATGACATAATTTTACAAAATCATCTATATTTCAAAAAGTTGAAGAGATATCGTTATGAGATTGGACACATTATTAGATCTTGCTAAGACAATTATGTTTTGTTTAGAGTACTTTTTTTCCTAAAAGGTTAAACAACAGGTCAAATGGGGTCAAACCTTGTAAAAATAAAGTTAAAAAGCAAATGGTAATACATCCTAACGTTCTAGACTTATGATATTAATGTGTTGTAGACTTATAGATCGTGTTAAGACGAATTTATTTTGTTTAAAGTATTTTTTCATAAAAGGTCAAACAGCAGGTCAAATGGGGTCAAACATTGTTAAAATAAAATATAGAATATTACCTAAGGTCTTCCATTTATAATAATAATTATTATCCTCAGTCAATAAGGATATAAATTGATTAACGATATGCTCTACACGTGGCCGGTCAACAGCCGTTCAAGTATCATCATCATCATCATCAGGTGCTAACTGCACATGTTTAAAAAAAAAATATATTGGGCCTTGGGAATATGATCTCTATGTCACCAGCAGGTAGGGATAGTTTCGAGAGGGGGGGGAAAAAACTCACAAAAAACCCCTCAGACCCATAGTTTTTGAGATATTGGAACTCAGTTTTTTTTTTTCACATTCCAATGAAAAATAGTCAAAAATATGACATAATTTTACAAAATCATCTATATTTCAAAAAGTTGAAGAGATATCGTTATGAGATTGGACACATTAATAGATCTTGCTAAGACAATTATGTTTTGTTTAAAGTACTTTTTTCCTAAAAGGTTAAACAACAGGTCAAATGGGGTCAAACCTTGTAAAAATAAAGTTAAAAAGCAAATGGTAATACATCCTAATGTTCTAGACTTATGATATTAATGTGTTGTAGACTTATAGATCGTGTTAAGACGAATTTATTTTTTTTAAAGTATTTTTTCATAAAAGGTCAAACAGCAGGTCAAATGGGGTCAAACATTGTTAAAATAAAATATAGAATATTACCTAAGGTCTTACATTTATAATAATAATTATTATCCTCAGTCAATAAGGATATAAATTGATTCACGATATGCTCTACACGTGGCCAGTCAACAGATTTCAACGGCCTTACAATGGAGCCAAATTTCATAACGATATCTTAACTTTTATGAGATATAGACGATTTTGTCAAATAAGTGTATTTTTGCCAATTATCCCAAGATACTTTTACCATCGTTTTCAATGAAATCCTAGTATGTTGTACAGAATAGTATTGCGCAGATTCTTTGCCAAGAAAATTTCGTCTATCTCTGAAATTTTTTATGAATAAAAAAAACAAAATGCAAAATTTTGAAAAGAAAAAAAAAAAAAAATTCCTATCAATTTGATCAAAAATTGTCACAAATAATATTATGTGTATTAAAAAATTATCTAATATTTCAAAGAAAAAATATATATATAAACATAAATATAAAGCCAAGAAATCTTAAATAACTAAAATCTTTAGAAAAACAAAATTATTCGTTACTTTAAAAAATGTATCTACTATGATATATCGATTGTCCGGTTATACATCTTTTTTGAAAAGCTCACCTGTATGCGTTTATATTTAATATACATTTAAGGGCATTTAAGGGTATTTGTTGATGGTGGGAACAAGTTTTACCACACAAACTACCTTTTGGTATTACACCAAAAGTAGGCATGATATAACAATTATTTTGAGAGCACTAAAAGAACCCACGCCAAGGACTAACACATTCAAATCTTAATGTTTTACGACAAAATTTAATGGTCGAGCTCACGGTTTGAAAATCCTACTTCAGACGAATTTTTTAAATTATTGAGACAGGTTAGTTTTACCCTCAATATGTTTTAACATCAATATTTTTACTAAAGTATAAGCCATATCAAAACTTTAAATACGTCATTAAATAGAGCTCTAGAGGAGCATTCGAATGCTGTATTCAAGTTTTAAATTAATCTTTATTTAAAAAAGGAATGGTGGAAGGACGGATAATGAATGATTATTTACATGAATGCCGGTAGGCACATCGGAGGTGGAGAGTGACTATTGTGCTTAAGTGTAGTTGGGGCACTACGAGACTGGCCGTTAAGGACACGTCGAATAGAGGAATTACTAAGTTTAAGTACAGTGAGGGCAAACAAGACTGCCAGGGGGCATGTCGAGCTTGGAGAGTGACTACTGTCTAGTGCAGTTGAGACACTACATGACTGCCAGTGGGCATGTCGAGAGAAAGAGGGCGAGAGAATGGAAGAGGTCCTGGCACGCACCCCGATGTCGGGATCGTCTAGCTGGTGTAGGCAGATCAGGTATGGCAAGTCCAGCCGGTTCCGTCTCGCCGGGTTTCTTATATGATGAAACGAGTCTTAGACCGCCCACCCATGGACAGTGCTAAGCTATGATCAGGGATGGGACGTGGTTAAGGAGATTTTCTACTTCTCCATTAGCTGCGTCGGAGTTGATGCAACTCCAGATACCGCTCATAAAGAGGAAAGTCAATTCCCAGCCTGCCAACGGCGGGAATAACAAAGACTCTGGTAGTTGCTAAGATGTGTGCCCCCTGCTCGTGGGTCCTGCTGCACATGGATAACGAGGTTTCCCGCCCTCTCTTTATTGTGTAGCATACAGTTATCCATGACTAAGAGCACACACTCACCCTGTTTGAGGAGACAGGGACAGAGGGAGCTGCAGCTTCAAGAAGAAAGTGGAAAGAAATCGGGCATCAAATAACGATGTCCGATGCTGCAGAGCCAGTAGGCACCGACGGTGACCGGTCCCCAGTATGTCCAACATGCGGGCAACTCTGCACCGACTACAAGGGCCGCAGAGTGCACGAGAGACTGGCGCACCCTGAAGCGTTCCACCATGCTGAGGACACGAGATTGGCTGCTCGCCCCAAACTCCGGTGGGATCCTGAAGAGCTTGCCTTGATGGCAGCCTTTGAGAGAGCCCATCCGGGGATGAGAGCCATGAATATTGCCATCAATCGTGAGGTCCTTCCCCACAGGACCTTACAGTCCATTAAGGGGAGGAGGAGATACGACGATTATAGGGCTTTGCTGAACGCTGGGGCAATCAGCGAAGACCTGTCGTCTGACTCTAGACCCACGAGGGAGGAGTTGCCTGGAGCTCCTCCCTGTCCTCAGCCGCCAACCCCACCTCCCGCGTTGGATACGGGAGGGGGTGAGGAAACGCCGGCACAGGTGGAGCCACCGCTACAAGAGACCCTCCAGTCCATCTTGGAGGGTCTCAGTGCCAAGCTAAATGTAGCGGTTCCTGAAACTACAGCAGAAATCCAGTGCAAACTTGACGAGTGGTCCCCTCCTCGTCTGGTGGCTTGCCCACGCCCCAGGCGGTCCAAGCACTTATATCTGCCGAGGACAGCAAAAGGGAGGCGGAGGTACCAGTACGCCCGATTCCAGCAAGCCTAGAAGAAGGATAGAGGCCGTGCAGCATAGAGAGTTGTTGACGGCGACAATTGGCTTGGAGTAGAGAGGCCGTTACTGGATGGCACCACCGATTTCTGGCTATCTCTCTATGGAAGGCCCAGTCCACCCCCGGTGCAGGGGCACATTCTTCCAGAAAGGGATTGTGTTGAAGGAGAAATGTGGAAACCAATCTCTGAGGAGGAAGTGAAGGCGGCGCTAAAGGCTACTAATGCTAACACAGCCAGGGGCCTAGATGGTCGGTATAATTCCGATATCGAAGCCCTTGGTATGGATAAGCTGAGGTGGCTCTTGAATGCTGTCTTGTTCGTGGGTCAGCCTCCAGCTGATTGGGTCCGTGGCAGGACCGTACTGATACCTAAGGTTGACGAACCTTCCACTCCGTCTGATTTCCGACCTCTTACTATTACTCCTGTCCTGACGAGGACTCTCAACAGGGTTTTGGCTGGGAGAGTCTCCACGTGGGCCCCTCTCCCACAGAGTCAAAGAGGGTTTCGAGAGGAAGAGGGTTGTGCAGCAAACATTTTGCTGCTAAAAGCAGCCCTCCGGCATGCCAAGGCCGCACCCTCTCCCCTCTACATGGCCTTTATTGACTTTAAGAAGGCCTTTGACTCTGTGGGTCACCCCGCCATTGTCCAAGCCTGTCAAAGGTGGAGATTGGGGCCTAAGTTAACATCATACGTGGAAAAAATATATAGTGTGGTTACCACTACGGTGGACGGTGTGTCAGTCACACCAACTATTGGGGTCATGCAGGGAGACCATTGTCTCCACTGCTTTTCAATATGACACTAGACTGGGCCCTGTCTGCCGCGCCCCAGGAAGTCGGCGTCATCATTGGTGGAACTCAGTTCCAGTATTTGGCGTTCGCTGACGACGTGGTCCTTCTGGCGACCAGCCCAGTTGGACTCAAGCGAAGTGTCGGCGCTGTCACGACAGAGGCCGCTCGCTTGGGTCTGGAGGTAGGTCACAGCAAGTGTGCCACCCTGGTGATAGCGGCAGACAAGAAGAGGAGGAAGTGGGTCCAGTCTAAAGTTGAGCTCCACGTGGGCGGCCGAGCCATCCGCGCCTTGACCCCAGGGAAATTCTATAAATACCTGGGCATTCAAGTGGGTTCCACTCAATGGGCGGAGGGACCATCCCGCCTCTTGGCGCGGCTTGTCACCGGCCTAGGCTGCCTACAGCGGTTACCAGCTAAACCGCAACAAAAAATGTGGATGCTCGTCCACACTCTACTCCCGCAACTGGTTTATCCTCTGTTGCACTCTGAGGCGAGGGCCTGTACTCTATGAGACTAGATAGGGAAGTGAGAAAGTTCGCCAGGAAGGCCTTCCACCTGCCGCATGACATTCCAGTTGGGTATTTCCATGCGGCAGTGAGGGATGGCGGCCTGGGGATCTTATCCTTCCACTCCCGGATCCCTCGGCTTAAAAGTGACATGTTGTCACGACTGACGAGACTGTCTCCAGATCCGTCAGTTCGAGCAGCAGCAGAGGGTGCCAGTAGCCCACATCCTTGCGAGACCTCCTCCTCTCGCAAGAGACTGGAGTATGAGATGTGGCGAAACAGTCTCTATGACACCCTCGATGGAGCGGGACTGAGGGGATGTGCTCAGACCCCAGTCTCCTCCTCGTGGGTTAGTGACGGCACCGGCCTCATGCGTGGCGGCAGCTTCATAAGAGCTCTGAAGCTGAGAGGCAACCTTTTAAGGACCCAGACCCGCTGCGCACGAGGCCGCCAGATTCTTAACGTTGCCTGCGATCTCTGCCACGGTATGAGACCAGGGTCTCTTGGACACATACTCCAACAGTGTCCAGCCGTGGCAGGGAAACGAATTGAGAGGCACGATAAGATTCTGGAACTCTACGTCACGTCCCTCCGGAGAGAAGGGTACCAAGTCCGGCGTGAGCCGGCTATCCCAACAACAGCGGGTGTAAGGTACCCAGACATCATCTCCTGGAGGGATGGAACGGCGTATGTGGTAGATGTCCAGGTCGTTGCAGATGCAGCGGTGGGCAACCTGGACACTTCCCATCGCCGGAAAGTGACCTACTATAACGTCCCTGAGATCAGGAACTATGTGGTGTCCCTGACAGGGGAACAACCCAATCTTCTCCTCCTTTACCATCTCGTGGAGTGGAGTGGTAGCCCTCCTGTCCGTAACAACTTGGGACAGCCTTGGACTACAGAAGGCCATCCTCAAACTGATGGAGGTCCGGGCAATGGAGGGAGGAACTGCCATTTATCAGTGCTATAATGCGACTTCAGGGGCGAAAGTCCGGCGTGTGCCGTGAGTGGGGCTAGCAGCCCAAAGAACACTGTGTAGTTATGTCCAGTGTCTGATAAATGCAAATAATGGTAATCCAGTGAAATTAAGAAATTGGTTCAAGCCCCCCCCACTAAGCCTCAAGGTTGTTTTTTGCTGAAAGAAAAGAAAAGTATTCATGCATTGTTCATATGGGGAAGCAAGTGATTGTGTATCCACTTTTACTTTTTTTTCTTTTGTTTTTTTTCTTTGTGTTATTGGTGATGATCCAAATACATACTGAGTATGTATACCAACAATTGTTGCAATGTTTTGCTTATTTTTATATTTTCTTTCATCCATTGCATCTGTGTGTCATCACATCCCATTATCACCTTGTTTAGTTTTTTGTTTATATCTGTTATCCATATGCAGTGCACTACTTTGATGACGATGTATTTGTTTGTAATAAAGGCTTTCAGCTAAAAAAGCCGGTGAGGTAAGGCATGGGCGGCCTGCCAAAGCTGGATATGCTCACCTGGATGGTGAGTTTTATCCCCTTTGGCAGGACGGGGGAGGCTATGAAAAATTTTTCTTTTTTTCAAGGTGACCCATATTATAGCCAAATGCCTCGTCATCTAATTAGTGACGCGCATGAATGGATTAACGAGATTCCCACTGTCCCTATCTACTATCTAGCGAACCCACAGGCAGGGGAACGGCCCTGCGCCTAACAGCGGGGAAAGAAGACCCTGTTGAGCTTGACTCTAGTCTGATTTTGTAGAGAGACATCAGAGGTGTAGCATAAGTGGGAGGTCGTCACATCAGGGTCACTTGTGGCCCGTGTGGCCGACAATGAAATACCACTACTCTGATCGTTTCTTTACTTACTCGGTGAGACGGAATCGGAGCTTCCCCAAGAGGGACTGTCTCCGGTTTCTAGCCTAAAGCGGCGGAAGGGATGGCGCGCGTGGATTTCGGCTCCGCGTTAGCTTGACCGGGCGTTCGCGCCCACCGCGATCCCCTCCGAGGACATTATCAGGTGGGGAGTTTGACTGGGGCGGTACATCTGTCAAACGATAACGCAGGTGTCCTAAGGCCAGCTCAGCGTGGACAGAAACCTCGCGTAGAGCAAAAGAGCAAATGCTGGCTTGATCCTGATTTTCAGTACGAATACGTACTGCGAAAGCAGGACCTATCAATCCTTTTGACTTTATGAGTTTTAAGCAAGAGGTGTCAGAAAAGCTACCACAGGGATAACTGGCTTGTAGCGGCCAAGCGTTCATAGCGACGTCGCTTTTTGATCCTTCAATGTCGGCTCTTCCTATCATTGTGAAGCAGAATTCACCAAGCGTTGGATTGTTCACCCATCAAAAGGGAACGTGAGCTGGGTTTAGACCGTCGCGGGACAGGCCAGGTCGGGAAAAAAGTAACTCAGTGAACCTCTTACAGATTTTGTTCAAATTGACATATTATGTGTAGCTCGTGAAGCCGAGATGATTGGTATTAACGAGAAGTCTCTAGGCCTATTATTAATGGCGCTAGGGCCGGTGAACCAAAAAGTGGCCGCACCCGTGAGACAGGCTAGGTCGCCAGAGGAAGAATTGTGGACCTATATCTCTTGTCCAAATCAAAGTACGAAAATGAGACCTATACCATTTTGGGCCTCTTTAAAAGACCTATATTGTGATATAGGTCCCATCAATTTTACCCTACTAAACGACTTAAGCACTTAAATCTGATTTCGAAATCACTTTCAAACCCCTAAGAGTTCGGTCCTGATTTCCAGATATGATGCGGGTATGGTCTAGGAGATTTCATATGTTAAGTCTTATTGAAATCTGTTGAGAAACCTGAAAGTTATTTAGGGTCAAATTCGGAAATTATGACTTGGTCGGTGAAAAATTCACGGCGATAAGTAACATGTCTGTTTCACCGACTTATATATATGCTAGGATCTTGGCATACTTATATGAAATTATAGATAGACGGTGAACAAGAACACATGACATGTGAAAGCAATGATTTTGATGATTTTTTCCTGTATTTCACCGGGTAAAAAAATTAGGTAGCATTTTTGAGTGGCCCAAAGGCTACCTACAAGGGGTAGAGTGGGCCACTTCTCTGGTAGGAGAAAACAGGCTAAGGGGGCGGTGAATCTTTGCACCCATACATGCTAGAGACATGTCGGCCATCTAGTTATTTCCAGTTGTTGGGATTACTATGCATACGTTACCGTATACAATTGCCTTTACTTTTCCAAGTAAATTCACTGGTCCCACATGGTGTTTGGAAAAAAAATATTTGACTTTAGGCCTTTAAACCCATACACATGGAAGAAAATGGCGGGAATAACTATGACTACTCGTACAGACACTGCAAGGTGTCTGAGCAGGACTTGTAGTCCTGTTGAGCATAGTTATGAGAGAGGGCCTCCCCGTGGCTCCCGCCGGACAACGTGGTTATCCCAGTGTAGGTTCAATGGGATAAACACGGCTAACACTCTTTCACTGGGTAAAACAGCTGGGAATTTTTTTTACATAAAAGATCTCAGGTATAAACTACCCATAGAATAATGACTTACCTCTTGGACAAGAGGGTCAGTTAGCTTTACTAATCCGGAGCCATGTTTCACGTGCAGAGTCATTCATACTCTGCATTGGGCTGGCCACCCTTATCGACTGGGTCAGATGCTCAGTAGATAAGTGGTGTTTCCTGGAGACGGGGCTCAATCCCACGCGGGGTAACTCGCAATGGGACACTGCCGCAAGCCCATTGTGAGCGCGTGGAATTTACTCTGTTAAGAAGATGTCTCTTCTTTAGTGACACGCACATGGGGTTGACACTACCCTTCCTGTTCCTGTTATTGGGGTTACTGCTGCTATTTCCTGCCTGCTATTTCTAAAGGAAATGCTTTTTTAAAGGATTTTGAAGGCGAGTTGCCTGTTTTGTTTTGTTTATTTTGTTCTGTTTCAAAAGGAATGTGTTTAGTTTCATGGAGTTTAATAGGGCTACTGGCGAAAAACTTCTCCTCCAAAAAGTCTTAAAGACGGAAGAGAGCGCACCATGGGTCCGTTGGAAGACTTTCTAGAGGTCATGTATATTCACCCTATAGGATAAGCGTGTCGTTTAACCCAACCTAGGATATACTCAACAGTCTGTGCAGAGACAGAGCATTCCTAGCCGGTCCCAAGTCCGGGTAAATGGGGAAGGTTGGCGTATGGAGGTGGTGCGTGGCACGCACCACCTCGATATGCCGTAAAACATTGGGGTTGACACTGCCATTATTCATTATTCACTGATATTATTGAGGTTACTGCTGCCATGTCCCACCTGCTATTTCTAAAGGAAATGCTTTTCTAAAAGGTTTTGAAGGTGAGCTGCTGCCTGTTTTGTTTTGTTTATTTTGTTCTGGTTCAAAAGGAATGTGTTTAATTTCATGGAGTTTAATAGGGCTGGGCTACTGACGAAATACTTCTCCTCAAAAAGTCTTAACGACGGAAGAGAGCGCCCCATGGGTACGTTGGAAGACTCTCTAGAGGTCATGTATATTCAAGCTATAGGATATGCTTGTCATTTAACCCAACCTAGGATATGCTCAACAGTCTGTGCAGAGACAGAGCATTCCTAGCCGGTCCCAAGTCCGGGTAAATGGGGAGGGTTGGCGTATGGAGGTGGTGCGCGCAACGCACCACCTCGATATGCCGTAAAACATTGGGGTTGACACTGCCATTATTCATTATTCACTGATATTATTGAGGTTACTGCTGCCATGTCCTGCCTGCTATTTCTAAAGTAAATGCTTTTCTAAAGGATTTTGAAGACGAGCTGCTGCCTGCTTTGTTTTGTTTATTTTGTTCTGGTTCGAAGGAATGTGTTTAGTTTCATGGAGTTTAATAGGGCTACTGGCGAAAGATTTCTCCTCCAAAAAGTCTTAACGACGGAAGAGAGCGACCCATGGGTCCGTTGGAAGACTCTCTAGAGGTCATGTATATTCACCTTATAGGATAAGCGTGTCGTTTAACCCAACTTAGGATATGCTCAACAGTCTGTGCAGAGACAGAGCATTCCTAGCCGGTCCCAAGTCCGGGTAAATGGGGAGGGTTGGCGTATAGAGGTGGTGCGTGGCGCGCACCACCTCGATATGCCGTAAAACATTGGGGTAGACACTGACACTGCTGCCAATATTCATTATTCACTGATACTAATACTGATACTGATACTGATACTGATACTGATTACTGCTGCCATTTTCAGCCTGCTATTTCTAAAGGAAATGCTTTTCTAAAGGATCTTGAAGGCGAGCTGCCCGTTTTGTTTATTTTGTTCTCTTTCAAAAGCAATGGGTTTAGTTTCAGGGAGTTTAATAAGGCTACTGGCGGAGGACTTCCCCTCCAAAAAGTATTAACGACGGAAGAGAGCGCCCCATGGGTCCGTTGGAAGACTCTCTAGAGGTCATGTATATTCACCCTATAGGATAAGCGTGTCGTTTAACCCAACCTAGGATATGCTCAACAGTCTGTGCAGAGACAGAGCATTCCTAGCCGGTCCCAAGTCCGGGCAAAGGGGGAGGGTTGCCGTATAGAGGTGGTGCGTGGCGCGCACCACCTCGATATGCCGTAAAACATTGGGGTTGACACTGACACTGCTGCCATTATTCATTATTCATTATTCACTGATACTGATACTGATACTGATACTGATACTGATTACTGCCGCCATTTTCAGCCTGCTATTTCTAAAGGAAATGCTTTTCTAAAGGATCTTGAAGGCGAGCTGCCCATTTTGTTTGTTTTGTTCTGTTTCAAAAGCAATGTGTTTAGTTTCATGGAGTTTAATAAGGCTACTGGCGAAAGACTTCCCCTCCAAAAAGTATTAACGACGGAAGAGAGCGCCCCATGGGTCCGTTGGAAGACTCTCTAGAGGTCATGTTTATTCACCCTACAGGATATGCTTGTCGTTTAACCCAACCTAGGATATGATCAACAGCCTGTGCAGAGACAGAGCATTCCTAGCCGGTCCCAAGTCCGGGTAAATGGGGAGGGTTGGCGTATAGAGGTGGTGCGTTGCACGCACCACCTCGATATGCCATAAAACATTGGGGTTGACCATGCCATTATTCATTATTTTACTGATATTATTGAGGTTACTGCTGCCATGTCCCGCCTGCTATTTCTAAAGGAAATGCTTTTCTAAAGGATTTTGAAGGCGAGCTGCTGCCTGCTTTGTTTTGTTTATTTTGTTCTGGTTCAAAAGGAATGTATTTAGTTTCATGGAGTTTAATGGGGCTAATGGCGAAAGACTTCTCCAAAAAGTCTTAACGACGGAAGAGAGCGCCCCATAGGTCCGTTGGAAGACTCTCTAGAGGTCATGTATATTTACCCTATAGGATATGCTTGTCGTTTTACCCAACCTAGGATATGCTCGACAGTGCAGAGACAGAGCATTCCCAGCCGGTCCCAACTCAGATTAAATGGGGAGGGTTGGCGTATGGATGTGGTGCGTGGCGCGCACCACCTCCATATGCCGTAAAACATTGGGGTTGACACTGACACTGCTGCCATTATTCATTATTCACTGATACTGATACTGATACTGATTACTGCTGCCATTTCCTGCCTGCTATTTTTAAAGGAAATGCTTTTATAAAGGAGCTTGAAGGCGAGCTGCCTGTTTTGTTTATTTTCTTCTGTTTCAAAAGGAATGTGTTTAGTTTCATGAAGTTTAATAGGGCTACTGGTGA
The DNA here is from genome assembly GCA_036785275.1 of Cancer borealis. Classification (NCBI taxonomy): domain Eukaryota; kingdom Metazoa; phylum Arthropoda; class Malacostraca; order Decapoda; family Cancridae; genus Cancer; species Cancer borealis. The sequence goes on along the minus strand of JAXIVD010001999.1, from coordinate 41,007 downwards.
AAGATTTCTCCAAAAAGTCTTAACGACGGAAGAGAGCGCCCCATGAGTCAGTTGGAAGACTCTCTAGAGGTCATGTATATTCACCCTTTAGGATATGCTTATCGTTTATCCCAACCTAGGATATGCTCAACAGTCTGTGCAGAGACAGAGCATTCCTAGCCGGTCCCAAGTCCGGGTAAATGGGGAGGGTTGGCGTATGGAGGTGGTGCGTTGCGCGCATCACCTCGATATGCAGTAAAACATTGGGGTTGACACTGCCATTATACATTATTCACTGATAATATAAAGGTTACTGCTGCCATGTTCTGCCTGCTATTTCTAGAGTAAATGCTTTTTTAAAGGATTTTGAAGGCGAGCTGCTGCCTGTTTTGTTTTGTTTATTTTGCTCTGGTTCAAAAGGAATGTGTTTAGTTTCATGGAGTTTAATAGGGCTACTGGCGAAAGACTTCTCCTGCAAAAAGTCTTAACGACGGAAGAGAGTGCCCCATGGGTCCGTTGGAAGACTCTCTAGAGGTCATGTATATTCACCCTATAGGATATGCTTGTTGTTTAACCCAACCTAGGATATGCTCAACAGTCTGTGCAGAGACAAAATTCCTAGCCGGTCCCAAGTCCGGGTAAATGGGGAGGGTTGGCGTATGGAGGTGGTGCGTTGCGCGCACCACCTTGATATGCCGTAAAACATTGCGGTTGACACTGCCCTTATTCATTATTCACTGATATTATTGAGGTTACTGCTGCCATGTCCTGCCTGCTATTTCTAAAGTAAATGCTTTTCTAAACGATTTTGAAGGCGACCTGCTGCCTGTTTTGTTTTGTTTATTTTGTTCTGGTTCAAAAGGAATGTGTTTAGTTTCATGGAGTTTAATAGGGCTACTGGCGAAAGACTTCTCCAAAAAGTCTTAACGACGGAAAAGAGCGCCCCATGGGTCCGTTGGAAGACTCTCTAGAGATCATGTATATTCACCCTATAGGATAAGCGTGTCGTTTAACCCAACCTAGGATATGCTCAACAGTCTGTTGTTACGGCCCAATACAACAAGCCGTAACAACCCCTACCTCAATTACCACCACCACCAAGTTCGAGTCTGAGCCCGAACCTACCGGCACGGCTTCACCCAACAACAAGGCTCGAGTCCCCGACCAGGATATCTTTCGACTCGTCAAGGAAGCCGGGGTTCACTTCCGAGCTTATAAATAAGCCTGGCGGACACTTTGTATATACTGCACCTTCTTTTATTATAAATATGTTTTGAATGAATGATTATGTGTCTAGCGTGGATGTTATGCACTTATCCCCAAATTTATTGTAAATACGTATTCGTACGTATCCTCCCCCATTATATGTATGTATAATTTTTGTCCCCTACTTTCCCTGACTAATGACTTTAGTTTTTGCCTTAGGTTCAGGCTCCCAAGTATGAATGTGTATGCATGATGCGTGACTGGAATTGTATGAATATATTTTTATTAATTTTTTTTTTTCTATGTACAAATATAAAATGGATAAAATAAAAAATAATTAATTTAAAAAAAAATCAAACAAACAAACAAACAAACAAACAAACATGTAAATAAATTAAAGGGAAAAAAAAAAATAAATAAATAAAAAATAAATAAATTGATAAACAAATAAAAAATAAATAAAATAAAATAATACTAAAAAAAAAAAAAAAAGTTCAAAATTTAATTTATATGGCCTAATAGCCAATGCCATGGCTGATGGCCAAAAAAAAAAAAAAAAATAAAAAAAAATAAAAAAAAAAGGAGGAAGGCCAGACTGACCCCAGACACGGTACTGTGTACACGTGGTCCTGCTGCTGTTGTCTTTCACCTTCGGGTGTTTAATATAATTTGACGGCCCCTCAGGTCTAGGTTAGATAAATAAATATAGGTGTCCCTCTACCCATGTACTGAGTTTGTTACCTCATTGTCCTCACCTTAGTGACAACAGTAAGTGTCTGTTGTCAGGTTGTCAGATTGTCCTTCCTCTCTCACCTACGGAGTGTCCGCCTCAGTGAGCGTGCTTTTGGGGTGAATTAACACCGATCGGCCCCCCTAGAGTGGTTTGGCAAGACAATCTGACTCTAGGAAACTCCTCCCTGGTGTCGTCCCGCTTGTGTCCCGCTCCCCTCCTGCAGGAGGGGGGTGTACCCCATGGCTGAGGCCGCCTCCCCCCCTCCCCCCTCCAGGGGGAGGGAGGGTCCAGACCGACCACCCCTAACGAACACACGGCCCATCTCCTATGACCAAGCTAGATATGTGACACTGAAATCAAAGACCCAGACCCGCCTTTCTACTGTAAATTCCTTTATAATTAAAAAAGTTATTGATGTAAACATTGGTACTGTTGCCAATGTAAAAAAACTTGCAAGCGGAGATTTATTAATTGAAACATTCAACACAAAACAAGTCAGTTCCCTAATGAAGCTACAACACATGCATGATATTGAGATTGAAGCTTCGATCCCAGTATCCATGAACTCGTGTCGGGGGGTTGCCTCCCATCGCGATTTTGTGGATATGACGGAAGACGAAATCATTGATAACATGTATGATCAGGGCGTCATTGGGGCTCGTAAGATCACTAAATTCGTTGACGGCGCGAGAAGGAACACTGCTTCAGTTACTCTAACTTTTGCTGTTGCCAAGTTGCCTGATAGAGTGGATGTAGGATACGAGCGGGTTCCCGTTCGTCCCTATATTCCAAACCCTCTTCGGTGCTTTAAATGTCAACTCTATGGTCACCACGGAAATGCTTGTCGTTCGGTTCACTCTTTTTGTGGTAAGTGTGCTTGCGAAGGTCATTCGTCGGAACAGTGTTCGTCATTGGTAGAGAAGTGTCGTAACTGTTCAGAAGCTCACTCTACTTTCTCGCGGGATTGTCCTGCTTGGAAGCTGGAGAAAGAGGTCTGTACCGTTAAGGCAGTCGAAGGCATCTCGTACTTTGACGCGAGGAAGCGAGTGAAGGAGGCGCACGTCGCGCCTTCTCCAGGCGTTTCATACGCGGCAAGCGTACAGATGCGTCCAGTGATGAAGTCTGTTTCGATTCAGACTGAACCTCTGCCGGCTGCACCTGCCCAAGCTGTTTCTCTTACTAAGAATACTTCATCTACTCCTCCAACACCTACTATCATGAAAACAACCACACCTGCCTCTTCCTCCTCCCCCTCCTCCTCCTCCACCTCCTCCTCCACCACCACCTCTACCTCCTCCTCCTCCTCCTCCTCCTCCTCCAGTAATACCAAATATGCCTCTGCTGTCTCTACCACTCCAGCTAAGAAGACAGAAAAGAATGACAAGGATAACATTAAATATAATTACACAAAATTAGAACGCAATTCCTCCTCTCATGTCATCCCAGCTCCCGCGCCATCGAGGAGGGGCTCTCACGCTCGCTCCCTCTCGACCAACTCCGGGGAGTTAACTATTGACGAACCGATGCAGATCTCCTCTTGCAAGGGCCGAGAGAGGTCCCCGGCTAGCGCCTCCGAGCGCAAAAAACCTAAGAAATACACCCGCCCCCATCGTAACTCTTAAACCATTACGTTCAACGTTTTACAGTGGAACTGTAGAAGTATTCGGAATAAACTTCCATATTTGTCACTTTTAGTGAACTTACACAGGCCGTCCGTTATTTGCCTACAAGAGACGATGCTGGAGGATCATCCTGATCCTTCAGTACTAAAACACTACCATGCGTACAGAAGACACGACGGTCACGGCGTGGCCGTATACACACATAAAACACTATCACACACAGAAGTGACGTTGGATACCACTCTGGAGGCAGTCGCGTGCAGAGTGAAATTCAATGGCACGTATCTGGCTATCTGTTCTCTCTACTTACCTCCCAATACGCCTATTGCTGATGATGACTTAAGGTCGTTATTTCGCCAGCTTCCAGGCAACAAGCTGATTTTGGGCGACTTTAACGCCCATCATCAGCAATGGGGCAGTGAGAGGTCAAGTGTACGTGGGGAACACATTGTTAACATTCTCCTACAGACAAACCTCTGTCTTCTGAACAATGGTTGTGCGACTCGTGTAGACGATCGGACAGGTAACGCGACTGCCATTGACTTGTCATTAGCCTCGCCAAATATGTTCTCTGACTTCTCTTGGGAGGTCAGCGACGACGCACACGGAAGTGACCACCTACCAATCTGCATTTCTTACGCACGCGACGTTGCCACTATCCCTTCTCCACCTAAATTTAATTTTAAGAAAGCAGATTGGGCAACCTTCCATGTGATCGCCGATATGGATATATCTGGCGAGGACACTGACACAATGGTTAGCAACGCAACACAATCCATTTTACACGCCGCTGAGGCATGTATTCCGAAAACTTCTACAATTCACACAAAGCATGGAGTTCCATGGTGGACAACGGATTGCCGACAAGCACTTCGTGAGCGTAATAGGCGATACAGGTATTTCATTCAGCCAGCAGCCCAGTCAAGATAATTTCATAGCCTATAAAAAGGCAAGGGCTCAGGCAAGGAAAGTCATCCTTCAAGCTAAGAGGGGCTCTTTCAGAGAGTTCACGTCATCAGTAAGCCGTACAACCCCGCTAGGACAGGTATGGAACACAGTCCATGTCCTTAGCGGGAAAAAAACAACCATTCTGATAACCACACTCATCACCAACGGGGATGTTACAGACACCCCCCCAGCTATTGCCAACACCTTAGCCCGGCAATTTGAACAGGCGAGTAGCTCCGCCTCGTTCCACCCTGCCTTCCTTCCCCGGAAGGAGGCAGCAGAACAAACAGTCCCAAACTTTGCCACAGGAGGCGTAAACACTGATTACAACTCAGAGTTTACGCCAGATGAACTCCTCCTTGCCCTGAAATCCTGTAAAGGCTCCAGTCCTGGTCCAGATCAAATATCATACAGCATGCTCCAACATCTCGGCCCTAGTTCACTTTCTAAATTACTCTCCCTTTATAATAGAATCTGGACCACTCACACCTTCCCCCAATCTTGGCACTTTGCTCACGTTATCCCAATACCCAAAAAGACTGGTCGCCTTACGGACCCCAGTGCGTTTCGCCCTATTGCGCTCACGAGCTGTCTCTGTAAGGTCATGGAACGCATGATTAACAAAAGGCTATTTTTTGTTTTAGAAGCAAAAGGTGTGTTAAGTGGTCAACAATCGGGTTTTCGTAAATACCGAAGCACGATGGACCATTTAATGCACCTGGAGCATTGCATTTCAGAGGCTTTCGCCAAAAAAGAATTCATGATAGGAGTGTTCTTGGACATTCACAAAGCCTTCGACATGACATGGCGACACGGTATCCTCATGAAACTCCATGCTCACGGTTTAAGAGGTAACTTGCCCATTTTTGTTTATAATTTCCTACAGGACAGAACTTTCTCTGTCAAGCTTCCCGGTAACGTATTCTCGGACATTTATGTCCAGGAAAATGGGGTGCCACAGGGTAGTGTTCTTAGTCCTACTTTATTTTGTGTTATGATTAATGATATTCTGTCATCAACTCCTGTCCCAAGAAATCTTAAATACTCGCTCTATGCTGACGACTGTGCGTTATGGCATTCGTCGCCAAATGCGCAGTTCTCGGCTGGACGGATTCAAATTGCTCTTGACTCCGTCCAACAGTGGGCCTCTCTGTGGGGATTTAAGTTTTCTGTTCCAAAGTGTATCGGTGTAGTTTTCACTCAACGTAAAATTCCCGCTTTGCATATTTCTCTTCAAGGTCAGCCGATACCGTTTCAAAATTCAGTTAAGTTCTTGGGTCTGCATTTTGACAGCAGACTCAATTGGAAAACACACACAAACAATTTACTAGTTCGTTGCCATAAAAAAGTCAATGTCCTAAAATACCTATCAGGTACTTCTTGGGGAGCAGACAGAAAATCTTTATTAATGGTGTACAAGTCCTTAATTCGTTCTCACTTAGACTATGGCTCACCGGTGTATGGGTCAACGTTGGACGCAACACTGAGGAGGCTGGATGTATTTCAGAATGCATGTCTGCGAATGTGTCTTGGAGCCCTACGGTGTACACGCGTGGGGCGTTTGGAGGTTGAGGCCAATATACCACCACTAAGTATGCGACGGGACGGCCTATTACTGGCATACGGCCTGTCAACGGCCCGGAAGACTCCACTCGGTCTCATGGCAGCTACTGTTATTAAGCAGCACCACCATCTCCACACTGGTCGACACCGTCCACTAGCTGTCCGCCTTCACACTTTATGCCAGAAGTGTGAAGTGGACCTTGACGGTGTTGACCAGCTTGTGCTACCAACAACAGCCCCTTGGGAGCCCAAAGCCAACACCATTACAAAATGGCTACCCAAGCACAAGCCTGCCATGACCGAGGTGGAGATAGGATATCACTTCCGGGCTCTCGTCGCTAGCCTCCCTCCCACGCTCCACCTGTACACTGACGGCTCCAAGTCGAATGAATGTGTGGGTGCTAGTGTTTGGTCGCGTGAATGTGTCCTCAGGTTCCGTCTACCTTCCCATACATCGGTTTTTTCCTCAGAACTTTTTGCAATTGATAAAGCCATAGATTATGCACTAAATTCAAATCATAACGTAATTGTCATTTTCACGGACTCTATGTCAGCCCTTCAGGCGATAGAGTCAGGGCGCACGGATGCCAATGAAATCCAAGGCAACATCATTAATAAGTTAAATTCACGCCGTAAGTCTTTCTCTTTGTTTTGGGTGCCTGGTCATTCGCGTATTTACGGGAATGAGCAGGCTGACATGCTGGCTAGGTCCGCTGCAGAGCTCGAGGGAGCGTGGAACCTCCGTCGCGATCTGCAGTCATGTCTCTCGGCTGCAAAATCATCAGTTTACCTCCTGTGGCAAAGTCACTGGGACAACCTCCATCTTCCCACAGTAAAACCCATCCTAGGCGAGTGGGCTTCCTCCAACCGCCCCACAAGGCGTCAGGAGGTAGTCCTCGGACGCCTCAGGATGGGCTGCATCCTACCCACCCACATGCTCCCCTACATCGCCCACGCCTTCCCACCCCAATGCATCACCTGTCACACTACCCTCTCTATCGACCACATCCTGCTTCACTGTGTGCGTTACCGGGAGGCGCGACGGTCCCTCGCAGCTTGCTGTGAGGCCCGCCGCCTTCCGATGACGCAGACCACCCTTCTGGATGACCAGCATCCGGATGTGGTCGATAACCTGATGATTTTCCTGGCCGAGACCAACTTAATCAAAGAGTTATGACTTACTTGTATATTTCAATGTTTTTCTTTTTTATTGATGGCACTTTGTATATACTGCACTTTCTTTTATTATAAATATGTTTTGAATGAATGATTATGTGTCTAGCGTGGATGTTATGCACTTATCCCCAAATTTATTGTAAATACGTATTCGTACGTATCCTCCCCCATTATATGTATGTATCATTTTTGTCCCCTACTTTCCCTGACTAATTACTTTAGTTTTTGCCTTAGGTTCAGGCTCCCAAGTATGAATGTGTATGCATGATGCGTGACTGGAATTGTATGAATATATTTTTATTTTTATTTTTTTCTATGTACAAATATAAAATGGATAAAATAAAAAAAAAATAAATAAAATAAAAAAATCAAACAAACAAACAAACAAACAAACAAACATGTAAATAAATTAAAGGAAAAAAAAAAAAATAAAAAAAAAAATAAATAAATTGATAAACAAATAAAAAATAAATAAAATAAAATAATACTAAAAAAAAAAAAAAAAATTCAAAATTTAATTTATATGGCCTAATAGCCAATGCCATGGCTGATGGCCAAAAAAAAAGAAAAAAAGGAGGAAGGCAGTAGGAACTTGTCCTCTCACCAGTGAACAACAACCTCTTGGATTACTACAACGGGATCACCATTACCACATAAGGCTGAGTAACCATACTGTCCCTGTTTTCCCCATCACGTCTCAGGACCCAATTAGGTTTATATTTATCCATATTTATGTGTATTTACTGTGTGTGCGTTTTTTCTGTCTTGTGTGCATTGTTTTGGGTAGGATTTAATTTCAAGTAAAGTACATGTAAGACTCGCTTCCTTTGTTTTCCCCCACCGTGAAAAAGTTCTGGACCTACAATACCTGCACTTAAGTATTTTTTTTTTTTTTCTTGTTATGGCTACGGACCTCTTCGATAATCCCAGGTACACGGTCCAATAAGTTCGTGGCCGTAATAAATGGCGACCGTGACAGGACTCCCTAAAGCCTAATCCCTTTAACTGCTCATTACCTCCTTATTAGTTTATTTTCCCGGTCTCCGAAAAATATTTTTCAACTGAAAATTATTTTTTTCTGTGACTATACGTGGTGTAATTTAAAGTTACCTTGTGTTCTATACATTTGCTCCCCGTGTGGTTAAAAGTACTTTTGCTGATAACATAATGGTATTACACTTTCATATTAGTACAGAAAAGAGTGGTAAAGGTTGTGTTCACCGATAACACTACCCATTATTTGCACATAGGCAGGTGTGTAGTAGGTGTTATCCAAGTGTCGGAATATCTCTAGGTCCTTTGTACCCTCATATTCCCTCACCTCGCGGATCTTTTCTCATTAGTCAATGATGGCTAATTAACTAATCTCTTATACTCATCCGCTTCTTATTCAAGTCTCAAGTTTCAGTACTATTCACTCTTATTCAAGTCTCGTAAATTAGAGTAATCCGGATCTTGTTCTAATGCCGTAAGTCTCTAGTTTACCTCCCTCATTCAGTGGAAGTACTCGTAAGCGTTTACTTAAGTATAATTTAGTTAATTTTCCAGGGTTAACTTCATTATCACTCTGCCAAATCCTCACATAAGTAATTCACTTACCTCTTTAATCTTCAAGTTTTTTTCATTGTTTTTCAATTCTTGTTTTAATATTTATTCAGCATGGCTTCCGCCCCATTCGATGTAAATGATTTTTGTGCTGCCCCTTCTCTAGACAAAATTACAGCTCAAAATATAAAGAAAGATGAGTGGAAAGCCATTGCCAAGCACTTTCAAGTGCCTCTTTCATATCAAATGACTAAAGAAGTAATAAAAAATGTGGTGATTGAACATCTAGTACATGATAACTTCTTAGAGAGCACAGCTATAGAAATGTTAACCCCCATGTCAGCTTCTAGGGTAACCATCGCTCATAGTTCCCCAACAGACAAAGATCCTAGCTCCCTAAAAGAACAAGACAGGAGTGCTCCTAGCCAGTTGGAATTAGAAAAACTAAAATTAGAATTTCAGTTTAAAATGCAGGAGATGCAGGTACAGAATCAAAGGGAAGAGAGAGATTTTCAGTTACAAGTGCAGGACAGGAGACTAAAAAAGGAAGAGAAGGAGTTAGAGATTAAGGAATTAACTTTACAGAATGATTCAAAGTTCAGACAGGAAGAGATAGATTTAAAGAAGAAATTGTCAACTTTCAATCCTGCTACTGCTGCCCCGCTAGTCCCTACTTTTGATGAATCAGATGTTGACGGGTCATTTAAAGCATTTGAAAGCGTTGCTAAACGTAATGAATGGCCGGAACATCAGTGGATATCCCTCCTTGTCCCTAGGCTCATAGGTAAGGCATACAGGGTGTACAACAGTCTTTGTGAGCAAGATGACTATGCACAATTGAAACTTAGTATTTTGGATGCCTACTCTATAACACCTGCTGGGTACAGACAACAATTTAGGAAATACATTAAGCCAGATTTCCACACCTATGTAGAATTTGCTAGTGAAAAATTAAGGCAATTTAAGAAATGGCTAGATGCAACTAAAACTACCACCTTTTCTGAACTAGTAAACTTGATTGTAATGGAAGAATGGAAGAATGGAAGAACAAACTACCTTTTAACGTCCTGAGACATGTTGAGGAGCGGGGAGAGTGTGAACTCATGCAAGCCGCCAAAGTGGCCGATGCGTATGCCTTGTTAATGGGATCCCTGGGTAGTAGAGGTCGTGGTTCACAGCATAATGTTAGATTCTCCTCTGGGGAAGGTTTTGGAGGCGTGGGTGGTAAGCCGACCAGATTTACACCAAATACCACTTATTCCATGTTCTGTACGTATTGTAAGAAACCTGGTCACACAATTCAAAACTGTAAACATCCTAATTGTAAGCCTCTCAAAGCCAAAATCCATTCATGCCCCCTAAATCAAACTATGGACCGAGAAAACCAGTAGCCACGGCTAATATTACTAATTCTCCCCAGAAACTTTTCCAGCCATACATGTCCACAGGAAAAGTCTCCCTGATTGGTAGTGAAAACAAGACTTTCCCTATTCACATATTACGTGATACAGGTGCTGCTCAGACCATCACGAGTAAAGATGTCCTTCCTAACATAACCAGTGCTTATACTGATGATAAAGTCATCCTCTCAGATCTCTCCTCCCATCCTTCATATCCTTTGGCTAAAGTTAACCTTCAGTGTCCCCTTATCACCGGGGAAGTTCAAGTAGCCATTAAATCTGATAAATTACCAGTGCCAGGGGTTCAGATGTTGTTGGGTAATGATCTAGCTGGGAGCTTAGTGGTGCCTAATGTAACAGTTGTTGAGTCCCCCCTAAAGGAGAGTCCCACTAAGGCTTTAGATATAACAACACCCCACTTGTTCCCCTCTTGTGCTGTCACTAGATCTCAGAAGAATTCTCCTGTTCCTCCACCTACAGTGATTCCTTCAGAAAAACTGTATAACAATATAATTTCAAAGGACAATTTAATTCAGGCCCAGGAACAAGACCCTACTCTAAGTAAGATAAGACATGCAGCAACTGATGGAAAAGATCTAACTAAACTGCCTTGTTTTTACTATCAGGCAGGAGTAATCATGAGAGCGTACAGGCCTCCTGAGCTAGTACCGATGGACGCATGGTCAGAAACTCATCAAGTTGTCATTCCTTCATCTGTAAGACCAGCCATAATAGAACTAGCCCATAATGGATTATCAGGTCACTTAGGTATCCATAAAACTTATAAAAAAATTCTCCAACATTTTTTCTGGCCAGGAATTAAAAATGATGTGCCAAAATTTGTAAAATCATGTCATGTGTCAGCTGGTAGGGAAACCTAATAAATGTATTGCTCCAGCTCCACTCAAGCCCATTCCAGTAGTCACGGAGCCTTTTGAAAAAATTGTAATTGACCGTGTTGGTGTAGCGGTCTCCCCTTAATACAGACCGCTTGCAACTACATTCTCTAATTATGTACATCGCGCTTAGCTATAAATATTATAAACCTTTTATTTTCATAATTTTCATTATTCTCTTTATTTCAATGTACTCATTATGTTTCTTTATTTATGTTTTTCTTTTGTTTTTTGTGTTTATAATGTATTTTGTTGTGCTGCAAACCATTCCGTCAACATCAACTTGTCACGCTCTGTCCTCGGACAGGGCGCATACACCATTTATGTATTTATTATTAGAATTTACATTTTGTTTATTAATACCATATTTTTGATAATAAAATAACTTCAACTGGAGTCGAGTTTTCTCTCTCCAGTCAACCAACTAGCTACACAGTCCTCCCCGAGCACCAGCACTTACAATTGGTGACCCAGAGTGACTAGCTATGGTTGTAAGTGGCATATAGCCTGTGCTATAAAAGAGCACATTTCTCCCAGTGAGATGGCCTAAGTCATTTGACTTATTCGCTAGATCACTCCTTTTGGCAAAAAGCCCTGCCTCCTCTATGGTGTTCGCAGGATTGAGCCTAAGGTCAGGAGAAAATTACACTTCTGTGTAATTTGCCACTTATGAGGTTATCCCCTCCCACCCACCCTGGCACCTTCTGTGCCATTTAAGACGCCGTCACTGCGTCTACGGCACGGCCTATGCGCGTTTAGCGCGGCCTATGCCTCTTCAGACGCCTTACTGTGTCTTCAGCCGCCTCTTGCGCACCTCTGACGCCTTCATGCGTCATCACCAACCCCAGCGCCCACAATGCGCTTCTGTGTCTTCAACACCCCTATGCACCCTCAGTGCAAATTAATGTTCAATCCCTGCCCCCCCGCCTCGCGGCGTTAAAGTTATTAACTACACCATCACCATCATCACTCACCGCCCTGTGGATTACTCACCGCTCTGTGGATTACTCATCGTCCTGTGGATTACTCATCGTCCTGTGGATTACTCTATCTCCCGTGGATTACTTACCTACAGTGCATAGTGCTCCCACCTGTGTTCAGTGAATCCCCGGCGTAGTTACAGTGCCACAACATTACTCAGTGTTGCAGTGTTACATTACAGTGCCTTCCCGGACACTCAGTGCTTTAGTGTCCACCAAGGTGCCCTACATGGGACGTGTTTATACACCAGTGTCAATAGTGTTACCTGGTTCGTTCCCTGAGCCACTGCGGCCCGTTCACACCAGCGCTGCTGCCACTCAGTTCAACAATCTACTTCACCATGCCTGACAACGACGACCTCCACACTGCAGCAGCCGTGGCACTCAGATCACCACCTTTCTGTCCACAGAACCCGTCTATGTGGTTCGCTGTTTTGGAGTGCGGATTTAAGGCATCCAAAATCTCCAATAGCCTCACCCAGTTCACCCATGCTGCTAGCCTCCTGCCTCCTGACGTCCTTCCACAAGTCTCCGACGTCATATCAAAAGCTTCCACCTCCACCACCCCTTATGAAAACCTGAAGACTGCTCTACTCTCAATACTTCAGTCTTCTATAGCCACCCGCCTCAAAGAACTGTTCGCCAAGGATGAGTTGGGTGATGAGAAGCCTACAGACCTGCTGCGTCGCATGAAGCAGCTACTCGGAGACAAATACGACACCTTCGACCCCGAGTTGTTCAAACAGCTGTTTTATCAACGTTTGCCTCCCGCTACACAGCTCGCCCTTTTCAGCATCAAGGACGGCCTAGACCCTAATGCTATCGCTAAGTTGGCAGACGACTTTATGGCAACCATCCCTACACCACAGGTTCCTTCAGTGTCCTCAGTCACTACTCCTCAGGACAACACTCAGCTCGCTCAGCTCACCAAGCTGGTATCCCAGCTAACGACTGAGGTCACTTCCCTCAAGAAGCAGTTCCAGGACCGCCAACGGTCCCGCTCCCCCACTCCTCAACACCGCCAGCACCGTCAGCACCGTCCCCGCTCGAGAAGCCCAGGGCTTTGCTGGTACCACAGTAACTACGGCGACAGAGCCTCGAAGTGTGCCGCCCCATGCGCATACAAGGCGTCAAACAAAAAGGGCGAGTATTAGTGCAGCGCGCTGCTCGCCAACCCTCAGCGCTGCTCCACCTTCACGACAGTTGCTCTAACATAAGGTTCCTGATTGATACCGGCGCCGACGTCAGTATCATCCCCGCGACCGCCAATCTACGAACCCTACCTCCCATCTTGCATCTCTTCGCCGCTAACGGAACCAAGATACCGGTCTACTCACGGCGCACCTTGCAACTGAACCTCTACCTCCGACGTTCCTTCGAATGGACCTTCTATGTCGGGAACGTCTCGCAGGCAATCCTTGGAGCAGACTTTCTAAGGCACTTCAACCTCTTGGTGGATGTCAAAGGTCAAAAGTTGGTTGATCCACTCACCTCCATCTCCTCCACAGCCCAACCAGCGCCAGGTAACAGCACGCACCTCGCTGTCATCCAAAAGGACCACCAGTTTGCTGACCTGCTTAAGTCTTTCCCTACGCTGACCCAGCCTTACTCAGCCAGCTTGCCTGTCAAACACCACGTCATGCATCACATCGAGACAACAGGACCACCAGTACACGCCAAGGCCCGTCGTTTAGCTCCAGAACGCTACCGACAAGCCAAGGCCGAGTTCGAGTCTCTGATGCGCCAAGGTATTGTGCGGCCAAGCAGCAGCAACTGGTCATCAGCCCTCCACGTCGTCCCCAAGAAAAACGGCGACATACGGCCCTGTGGAGACTACCGTGCCCTCAACTCTCACACCCAGATTGATAGATATCCCGTGCCAAACATCCAGGAGTTCTCGTCCCAGCTCGCTGGCTCCGCCATCTTCTCACGCATAGACCTCGTCAAGGCCTTTCATCAAATTCCAGTACACCCTGACGACATACCAAAGACCGCCATCATCACGCCCTTCGGTCTATTTGAGTATGTCAGGATGCCCTTTGGACTCATGAATGCGGCCCAGACCTTCCAACGTTTCATTGACGAGGTTCTTCGAGGCTTGCCCTTCTGCTTCGCGTACATCGACGATCTACTCATCGCGAGCCCAGATGAAGCCTCACACCGACAACACCTTCACCAAGTCCTCACCCGCTTACAAGACTATGGCGTACAGATCAATGTGGACAAGTCTGAGTTTGGTGTCACTTCTCTCACCTTCCTCGGCCACAGTGTAACTCCAGCAGGCATCGCTCCACTCCATACGAAGTGTGAAGCCATTAAGCAGTTCCCGAAGCCGTCCACCCAGCGCAAACTCAAAGAATTCCTGGGTATGATTAATTACTACAACCGCTTCATCCCACACTGCTCTCTCCTGCTTCAACCACTCTACGCCATGGTCAAGCCCTGTAAGCGTGGCCAGTCTGTCACTATCAAGTGGACTCCAGACGCTGACGCTGCTTTCCTGGCAGCTAAGAAGTCCCTCAGCGACACAGTCATGCTGTCTTTCCCATCTCCAGACGCTGAGACTTCCATAGTGACAGACGCCTCCGACACTGGGACTGGTGCCATCCTCCAACAACTCGTCGACAACGCCTGGAAGCCGATTGCCTTCTTCTCACAGAAGCTCAACACGGCCGAAACCAAGTACAGCGCATACGATCGAGAACTTCTCGCCATCTTCAAAGCTGTCAAGCGTTTCCGCTACTTCATTGAAGGCCGTCGCTTCCATGTGTACACCGACCACAAACCACTTACTACTGTTTTCCTGAGAAACAAGGATTCCTACACTCCACGGCAGTTCCGCCACATGGACTACATTTCTCAGTTCACCACCGATATTAGGTACATCAAAGGTGCAGACAACGCTCCAGCAGACGCCCTCTCTCGCAACATTACTGCTATAACGTCTTCTCTTGATTACGCCGTCATAGCTGCTGACCAGTCCGGCGACGCCGAACTGGACAAGCTACTGCACAACCCGGCGCTCAAGATTAAGAAACTTACGCTCCCAGGCACCAAGGTCACTCTCTACGCTGACGTTTCTACAGACGCTGTCCGTCCCTACCTGCCACAGCGACATCGCTACCAGGCCTTCCGTCAGCTCCACGACCTCTCTCACCCTGGTATCCGAGCTACACAACACTTGATGACGTCTCGTTTAATCTGGGAGGGCATCAACAAGGACATCAGACTCTGGACTCGTACCTGCACCAACTGTCAAGCCTCCAAGGTGACTCGACACACTCACTCTCTGCCCGGCACTTTCACACCCGTCACGGAAAGATTCGACCACATCCACATTGATCTGGTCGGTCCCCTGCCACCCTCTGCCGGTCATCGCTACATCCTCACCTGTGTGGATCGTTTTACACGTTGGGCCGAAGCCGCCCCCATCGCTGACATCACAACGGACACCGTCGCCCATGCTTTCATCGCTACTTGGGTCTCCAGGTTCGGTGTCCCTCTCAGCCTCACCTCAGACCGCGGCGGCCAGTTTGAGGCCAACGTGTGGAACAAGGTCATGACCCTGCTCGGCATCCGCCGCTAGAGGACTTCCAGCTACCACCCTCAGGCCAACGGCATGGTCGAACGATTCCATCGCCAATTGAAGTCCTCCCTCATGGCTTCCACCCAACGAGAGAACTGGTCCCTAGCTCTCCCCATTGTTCTCCTCGGCATCAGATCCTCCCTAAAGGAAGACCTGCATCACTCCTCGGCTGAGCTGGTTTACGGCACCAACCTTAGGCTCCCAGGCGAACTACTGGTTAAAACACCCGACCCTGCACCCTGCAGTGCCCAAGACTTTGCCTCCCGCCTCAAAGGTGTCATGAGCAACCTTCAGCCAGTGCAACCTCGCTCTTCCCCGATGAGGACCTTTGTGAGCCAGGACCTCGACACCTGTACCCACGTCTTCATACGCGTGGATGCCGTCCGCCGTCCTCTAACGCAGCCCTACCAAGGACCCTACCTCGTCCTGAGACGGACCAGGAAGACTGTCACCATTGACAGGAACGGCGTTCAGGATGCGGTGGCCATCGACCGAGTCAAGCCGGCATATCTGTTGGCCCCAGACATCTCTACCATTAAATCGGCAACACAACAGCAGCACCACACTACCAAGATATCTTTCCTCCTTCCTCGTCACTAAGGGGGGGAGTATTGTAGCGGTCTCCCCTTAATACAGACCGCTTGCAACTACATTCTCTAATTATGTACATCGCTTAGCTATAACTATTATAAACCTTTTATTTTCATAATTTTCATTATTCTCTTTATTTCAATGTACTCATTATGTTTCTTTATTTATGTTTTTCTTTTGTTTTTATGTTTATGTATTTTGTTGTGCTGCAAACCATTCTGTCAACATCAACTTGTCACGCTCTGTCCTCGGACAGGGCACATACACCATTTATGTATTTATTATTAGAATTTACATTTTGTTTATTAATACCATATTTTTGATAATAAAATAACTTCAACTGGAGTCGAGTTTTCTCTCTCCAGTCAACCAACTAGCTACACAGTCAGTCCTCCCTGAGCATCAGCACTTACATTGGTCCCTTGCCTAAAACAAAAAAAAGTAATCAATATTTGTTAACCATCATGGACACTACCACTCGTTACCCAGAAGCATGTCCACTAAAGAACATTACTTCCAAAAGTATTGTGAAATGCCTTCTCCATCTCCATCAGTAGGCATTCCCAAAATCATTCAGTCTGATAGAGGAAGCAATTTTACCAGCCATCTTTTCCAACAGGTAGTGAATGAACTAAACATTGCTCATGTAACATCATCGGCTTACCACCCACAATCCCAAGGTTGTCTGGAGAGATTCCATCAAACTTTTAAGACCATGTTAAAGAAATATTGCCCAGAACACCACCAAGAAGATTGGGACGAAAAAGTTGATTTTCTATTGTTTGCAGTGAGAGAAAGCCCCCAGGACTCTTTAGGTTTCTCTCCCTTTGAACTTCTGTATGGTAGGCAGATCAGAGGGCCTCTTAAACTTCTCAAGGACCAATGGTTTAACCAAAATAATACTTCAAGCCCCAGTGTATCTGACTACATCCATAATCTCAG
Source organism: Cancer borealis (assembly GCA_036785275.1). NCBI lineage: Eukaryota > Metazoa > Arthropoda > Malacostraca > Decapoda > Cancridae > Cancer > Cancer borealis. The sequence continues at coordinate 23,840 of JAXIVD010001999.1, read as the reverse complement.
AGATAAAATAAATGGAGTAAGATCCTTGGCTAAGTCTAATTTTCTCAAATCTCAAAATAAAATGCAACAACAGTTTCAACTTAAAGCTACCATGAGAACTTTCAATCCTGGTGATAAAGTTTTACTTTTTCTTCCCACTCCTGGCAATTCTTTACAAAGTAAATTTTCTGGATCCTACATAGTTGCTAAAAAATTGACTCCTCTCAATTATATAGTTCACACTCCTGATCGCCGTAGGGACTCTCAGTTAGTCCACATTAACTTAATGAAACCCTATATCTCCAGAAAACCAGAGGACACCACTGCCATTGTACCTGTAACCCATGTATGTCAAATAGGAGAGGAGTCAGTAGCTGTGCCACCCGAGGAAGAGTCTGATATGGAATTTGACATTTTTTCACCACAAGGAAAACCATCCAACAGCCAAATATTGTCAACCCTTGATGAGTATTTATCCTGTATTACATTCCCCCAAAGAAAAGACTTAAAAGAGTTATTAAATGACTATCCACAAGTAACAGCTGACCTTCCTGGGCTCTGCAATGTTACCCAACACGAAATAAAATTAATTTCAAGTGAAATTAAACCAATTAGACAACCTGCCTACCGTATCTCACCCTTAAAGAAAGAAATAATGAAAAAAAAAGTTGATTTTCTACTCCATCATAACCTAGCTGAACCTAATATATCACCTTGGGCTTCACCCTGCTTGTTAACACCCAAACCGGACGGTAGTAGCCGGTTTTGCACAGACTATCGTAAGCTAGATAAGGTGACAGTTCCTGACTCCTATCCTCTACCTCTAATTGAAGACCTGTTAGATAGTGTAGGGAAATCCCCATTTGTCACCACAATAGATCTACTAAAAGGTTATTATCAAATACCTCTCTCTGAAAACGCTAAAGACATCTCGGCCTTCATCACCCCTTTTGGTCTATATCAATACACTGTGATGCCCTTCGGTCTCTCTAATGCGCCTGCCACCTTCCAGAGAGCCATTAATTACATAATCCAAGATCTGGAGGGGACATCCGCATACCTGGACGACTTGGTGGTGACGTCAGAGAGTTGGGAGGAACACCTGGTGCGTCTACGACATCTGATGGACCGGTTACTGGAGGCTGGGCTTACCATCAACCTAGCCAAGGCCACCTTCGGGAAATCTTCGGTGGTCTATCTGGGACATGTGGTGGGGAACGGCACCGTTCGTCCCAAGAAGGCCAACGTGGAGGCCATCTTGAGCTTCCCTATCCCTGCCACCAGGAAGGCCCTTATGAGGTTCCTGGGAATGGCCGGTTTCTACCGGCGTTTCTGCAGGAACTTCTCCACCCTAGCCGCTCCCTTGACGGATCTCACCAGCGCTTCCGTCCCCTTCCACTGGACCCAGGCATGTGACCAAGCTTTTGGACATCTCAAGGCGTTCCTGGCTTCCGAGCCAGTGGTTTGGACACCGGACCACTCACGCCCCTTCCAACTACAAATTGACGCCAGCGGAGTGGGTATTGGGGCTGTCCTACTCCAAACAGACCCTCTAAGCGACATCCTCCAGCCTGTCGCTTACCACTCCGCCAAGCTCAAAACACACCAGTTCAACAATTCCACCATCGAGAAGGAAGCACTAGCGCTGGTCCTGGCTCTCCAGCGGTTCGTGTGCTACTTCCATCCCAGCCCTCAAACCATCAGAGTGTACACAGACCACAACCCTCTTGCCTTCCTCCACGCCATGAAGAATAAAAACCAACGCATACTGCGCTGGGCCCTCCTCACTCAACCCTTCAACCTCCAGATACAACACATAAAGGGGGTCGACAACTTGCTGGCAGACACCCTCTCAAGATCTCCTTCGTGATCCCACTGCGGAGGTCTTACGGGGGGGGGGGGGGAATTGTTACGGCCCAATACAACAAGCCGTAACAACCCCTACCTCAATTACCACCACCACCAAGTTCGAGTCTGAGCCCGAACCCACCGGCACGGCTTCACCCAACAACAAGGCTCGAGTCCCCGACCAGGATATGTTTCGACTCGTCAAGGAAGCCGGGCTTCACTTCCGAGCTTATAAATAAGCCTGGCGGACCGGAGGAAGGCAGTAGGAACTTGTCCTCTCACCAGTGAACAACAACCTCTTGGATTACTACAACGGGATCACCATTACCACATAAGGCTGAGTAACCATACTGTCCCTGTTTTCCCCATCACGTCTCAGGACCCAATTAGGTTTATATTTATCCATATTTATGTGTATTTACTGTGTGTGTGTTTTTTCTGTCTTGTGTGCATTGTTTTGGGTAGGATTTAATTTCAAGAAAAGTACATGTAAGACTCGCTCCTTTTGTTTTCCCCCACCGTGAAAAAGTTCTGGACCTACAATACCTGCACTTAAGTATTGTTGTTGTTTTTCTTGTTATGGCTACGGACCTCTTCGATAATCCCAGGTACACGGTCCAATAAGTTCGTGGCCGTAATACTGTGCAGAGACAGAGCATTCCTAGCCGGTCCCAAGTCCGGGTAAATGGGGAGGGTTGGCCTATGGAGTTGGTGCGTGGCGCGCACCACCTCGATATGCCGTAAAACATTGGGTTTAACACTGACACTGCTGCCATTATTCATTTTTCACTGATACTGATACTGATTACTGTTGCCATTTCCAGCCTGCTATTTCTAAAGGAAATGCTTTTCTAAAGGATCTTGAAGGCGAGCTGCTTGTCTTGTTTATTTTGTTCTGTTTCAAAATGAATGTGTTTAGTTTCATGGAGTTTAATAAGGCTACTGGCGAAAGACTTCTCCTCCAAAAAGTCTTAACGACGGAAGAGAGCTCCCCATGGGTCCCTTGGAAGACTCTCTAGAGGTCATGTATATTCATCCTATAGGATATGCTTGTCGTTTAACCCAATCTAGGATATGCTCAACAGTCTGTGCAGAGACAGAGAATTCCTAGCCGGTCCCAAGTCCGGGTAAATGGGGAGGGTTGGCGTATGGAGGTGGTGCGTTTCGCGCACCACCTTGATATACCGTAAAACATTGGGGTTGACACTGCCATTATTCATTATTCACTGATATTATTGAGGTTACTGCTGCCATGTCCCGCCTGCTATTTCTAAAGGAAATGCTTTTCTAAAGGATTTTGAAAGCGAGCTGCCGCCTGTTTTGTTTTGTTTATTTTGTTCTGGTTCAAAAGGAATGTGTTTAGTTTCATGGAGTTTAATAGGACTACTGGCGAAAGACTTCTTCTCCAAAAAGTCTTAACGACGGAAGAGAGCGCCCCATGGGTCCGTTGGAGGACTCTCTAGAGGTCATGTATATTCACCCTATAGGATATGCTTGTCGTTTAACCCAAACTAGAATATGCTCAACAGTCTGTGCAGAGACAGAGCATTCCTAGCCGGTTCCAAGTCCGGATAAATGGGTAGGGTTGGCGTATGGAGGTGGTGCGTTAAGCGCACCACCTCGATATGCCATAAAACATTGGGGTTGACACTGCCATTATTCATTTTTCACTGATATTATTGAGGTTACTGCTGCCATGTCTTGCCTGCTATTTATAAAGTAAATGCTTTTCTAAAGGATTTTGAAGGTGAGCTGCTGACTTGTTTTGTTTTGTTTATTTTGTTCTGGTTCAAAAGGAATGTGTTTAGTTTCATGGAGTTTAATAGGGCTACTGAAGAAAGACTTCTCCAAAAAGTCTTAACGACGGAAGAGAGCGCCCCATGGGTCCGTTGGAAGACTCTGTAGAGGTCATGTATATTCACCCTATAGGATAAGCGTGTCGTTTAACCCAATCTAGGATATGCTCAACAGTCTGTGCAGAGACAGAGCATTCCTAGCCGGTCGCAAGTCCGGGTAAAAGGGGAGGGTTGGCGTATGGAGGTGGTGCGTGGCGCGCACCACCTCCATATGCCGTAAAACATTGGGGTTGACACTGATACTGCTGCCATTATTCATTATTCACTGATACTGATACTGATGCATATTACTGCTGCCATTTACTGCCTGCTATTTCTAAAGGAAATGCTTTTCTAAAGGATCTTGAAGGCGAGCTGCCTGTTTTGTTTATTTTGTTCTGTTTCAAAAGGAATGTGTTTAGTTTCATGGAGTTTAATAGGGCTACTGGCGAAAGACTTCTCCTCCAAAAAGTCTTAACGACGGAAGAGAGCGCCCCATGGGTCCGTTGGAAGATTCTCTAGAGGTCATGTATATTCACCCTATAGGATATGCTTGTCGTTTAACCCAACCTAGGATATGCTCAACAGTCTGTGCAGAGACAGAGCATTCCTAGCCGGTCCCAAGTCCGGGTAAATGGGGAGGGTTGGCGTATGGAGGTGGTGCGTTGCGCGCACCGCACCACCTCGATATGCCGTAAAACATTGGGGTTGACACTGCCATTATTCATTATTCACTGATATTATTGAGGTTACTGCTGCCATGTCCTGCCTGCTATTTCTAGAGTAAATGCTTTTCTAAAAGATTTTGAAGGCGAGCTGCTGCCTGCTTTGTTTTGTTTATTTTGTTCTGGTTCAAAAGGAATGTGTTTAGTTTCATGGAGTTTAATAGGGCTACTGGCGAAAGATTTCTCCTCCAAAAAGTCTTAACGACGGAAGAGAGCGCCCCATGGGTCCGTTGGAAGACTCTCTTGAGGTCATGTATATTCACCCTATAGGATAAGCGTGTCGTTTAACCCAACCTAGGATATGCTCAACAGTCTGTGCAGAGACAGAGCATTCCTAGCCGGTCCCAAGTCCGGGTAAATGGGGAGGGTTGGCGTATGGAGGTGGTGCGTGGCGCGCACCACCTCGATATGCCATAAAACATTGACGTATATGCTGATCATACAATGTATATGCTTAAACAACAGTTTCTCTCCTTTTACAGGCAGTGAACCTACAGATTAAGTGTTGAAAAGGCAAAAACTATAGGCAAAAAGTGTTTTGAACACTAGTGAACAATAGTGAACAATTCTGAAGTGATCAGAAACAATGAATCGTAAGGATTCCGACCAAGGGCCATCTGGCTTGTGCACTGCTGATGAATCTCTGTGGAGTTCAAGCAGAAAAGATGAGTGATATTGATAAGAATTACGACATCAATGAAGAAGGAGACTTGTCCTCTTCAGAGGAAGAGGCTCTAGTTTCTTTAAGAAAAAGCAAGAAGACAATGGGCACTGTCTATGAATCTAAAAATGATTCAGGTCTGTACACAAGTGTTTTGTGCTATTTGCTATTTGTGTTTAAATCATTGTTATATAGTAAGTGAGTAAGGGGAGTACTGAGGCTGCATTTCTCTTTTTTGACAGAATACGAGGATGAAGGCGAACAGGAAAATGCTCCCCGAATGTCTAGTAGGGAAATGGAGCAGCTGGCGCTGAGCGCACCAGTAGGCATGGAGGCTTTATTAGCTCAGATTCCACATATCCCGGGTATTGAAAAGGACAGCTTTGTGAAGCTATTTAAACAGTTTGATACTGTTCCAACATCGAAACAGATCTCTGATCACTTCGATGAAAAGATAGATAAGCTGAAGAAGCAGCTATCTGATTGTGAAGCCTTAAAGCACAGATGTCTGCATTACGCAGAAGCATTCTGGGCTGTCAACCAGAAAGTCAGATGTAAAAGCCTGATGGAGGGAAACTTGCAAACTTGCAAACTTTCTCGACCTCGAGCGGACAAGAATTTTTACCGACCGCGCCACGACTGTCCTGTCAAAGGATGCGAAGGCAAGGCGGTAAACCTTAATAGACACCTTGCACAGTGTCATAAGGGCTTAACTTTGCAGGACAGGCAAAACGCTCTTGATGCATATAGCCAATTGAAGGCGATACGTAAGACGCTTGAAACAGGTCAGCTTCCACCGGAAGCAAAGGTCAAGAGTAAATTCAATAGACACAACAGGAAGTGTCATATCTTTGACCAAAGTTTCAAGCGCATTGATGTGCATTTGATCAAAACTCACTAGTGCTTATAAGAATGCATTAGAAAATAGTCCCTTGCTCGAGGAAGAGAAAGCAGAGCAGATAACCATACAGGTTGAGTCAGGCTCGCTCGACCTGAGTGTCACAGATAGCCTTTCTACTTTAATGAATGCTTTCCAAGCATATGTAGGCAAATACACTTCCCTTGGCAGTTACTCAGCCAGGAAGACTGTAACAATTGCTGCAAGATTTTTGCAAGCAAACCTAAGTAGAAACATTATTAGTGACATAAGCGGGTCCACGGTTTTTAAAGCAATTAAAAATGCGGCAGGAGATGACGGATACTTTCGTGAGAAGAGGCTAGTTTACTCTGCCTCTTATCTAAGTAAGATAACTACAAGCCTGAGACGGTTTTTGGAATTTTTGTTAAAAAATTCTAAGAACATAAAGATCTCCCACGCTTTGTATGAACAAGGTACCCAGATCCTGACAGCAGTTCATGCCAAATTCCATAAGGATGAGGAACGTGAACGCATTGAAAGGCGCTTACAGAAAAACCGTGACCTGCTATCTCTGCATGAGATTGAAACTCTCCTACAGTGTGGTTATATAACTTCTTTAATGGACCAGGCGGCAGCTGCCCTGGTTGATAAGTTTGCTAGGCCCATAGGCCCCTTTCAGTTCACGGCCATGAGGGATACTTGTAATGCAAGTGACATCCTTCAGGAGAGTTAGAGTGTTTTCTGAATTCCGGCTCTCACGAGTACGCGAATAGGGAAAAAGTGGTCAAAGAAGGTCAAGAGGACCGTTATATAATTACTCTTGAGTTATGGAAAGTTAATTATACTGAGACGCTACACCACCTTCGCTCTGTTGACAGGAATATGGAGGGCTCCATCACACCATATACACCAAACACTTCTTGCCCCTTCTCTTTCCTTTAGTGTAATTTGTTACCAAGAAACAAATATCCAACATCAATGGTGTTCCATTCATAAATCGTAAGCCGTGTGTCCTTGTGTAGGAAGGTCTGATAGACCCAAACCGTAAGTTCATATTCAGGGATTTCGTGGTAAATCTCAGTGTTGGGGAGTTTTTACAATATAATCCTGAAAACAAAAGTCAGTGGGTAAAACTAAACAATCACTACTCCACCCCTTTTTTTTTTCTCCTTCCCTACATACTATGCATAGTATACTCAACACATCTGTGAAGGTTTCAGGCCGCGGAAACCATTATTTATCTCGCAAAACGTCTCTGAAGTTATATTAGGTTATGTTATGTTAGGTTGGTTAAGTTAGATTGAGTTATGGTTAGGTTAAGATTGTTAGGTTAGGTTACGGTTATGTTATGGTTAGGTTAAGTTACGTTAGGTTCGGTTATACAAGATTTTAAAATTTTATTACCCAAAAGTTAGGATTCTCAACCTTAGATTTCTTTCAGGATTTCGGTAATAAAATGTAAAAATCTTATATAACCGAACCTAACTGAACCGTACCTAACCTAACTTAACCTAACCATAACATAACCGTAACCTAACCTAACAACCTTAACCTAACCATAACTCAATCTAACTTAACCAACCTAACATAACTTCAAAGACGTTTTATGAGGTAAATAATGGTTTCTGCCGCCTGAAACCTTCACGTGTGTGAGCCTGACCTGCTCAGAGGCAAACGTGCTGCTACTTGCTCGTGCTACAAGGGATACCAGGTTGTATTATCCATTACAGATATTTTATTGTGTTTTTGTGTGTCAACACAAGGGATACCAGGCTATATTTTTACCATAAGTATTTTATTGCGTTTTGTGTACATTTTTGTGAAAAAGTATTTAGATGGCTGAGTGCGTAGTACTCAATATAGGCGAGGTGGTTACAGGTATGGAGGGTGGAGTGGTGTTGGAGGGGGGAGTGGTGAGGTGTGGTTCTTGTGGAATGGAGAGACAATGTAAGGTAAGTGGATGTAAATTGTGTGAAGTGTTAGCTAGAAATGTAGCCTTAGAGGAAGAGGTTAAGGAGGTGAAAGTATTGTTGGCACAGACGAGACAACAGTTATTAGAGCTAAGGCAGGAAGCTAGCGTCAGGTCACGAGACTCAGGTCAGGTTAGGTCAGGTGACTCAGGTCAGAGACAAGGGGGGAATAGTTGGAGGATTGTGGGTAGGGGAGGGAAGGGGAGCGTGAACCCTCCCTTGTGTGAGGTGGAATTTCCTCCCCTGGGTCAGGTAGAGTGTAGCAACAAGTTTGGCTTGTTAGCTACACAGGAAGAGGAAGAGGTGGTGATAGAAGTAGGAGCAGGTGAAGGGGACAGGACACCCAAGGCAAAGATAGTGAAGAGGAAGTTAGATGGGAAGGAGAGGAAGGAGGGTGGGAAGGTGAGGAAGGACAGGGAAGGGTTAGAAGGGTCGCAAGAAGTGTTAGTTCTGGGTGACTCCAGGATTTGGTATTTAGACGAGACCTTCTGTGAAGCCGACAGGGCAAGGAGGATGACGTGTTGTCTTCCTGGGGCCGGAGTACAGGACGTGATAGAGAGATACAAGAAGGTTGTGGAGGGGACAGGGAAAGTGGCGTTAGTGGTGGTTCACGTGGGCGTGAACGATGTAGGCAGGGTAAGGTCAGAGGAGCTAGTGCTTAGGTATAGGGAGTTTCTGAGGGAGATAAGGGAGAGTGGTAGGAGGTGTATAGTCTTAGGGGTGCTCCATTTACAGGGAGTTTGAGGCTGGTGGCTCTCACATGCCCTTGGCCTCAACGAGAGGTTGAGGAGGATGTGTGTGGAGGATGGGGTAGGTTTTATGGATGAGTGGAGTAGGTTCTATGGGAGACAGGAGCTGTATGCCAGGAATGGTGTACACTTCAGTAGGAAGGGAGTGCAGGAACTTAGTGAGTGTCTTGAGAGGGCTGTTAGGCAGTCCAGTCAGGGAAACTAAATATTAATAGAGGTAAGGGTAATAGTGACAAAGGACAGGGTAAAGAGAGGGAGGTGCATGAACTAAATGTCTTTTATACAAACGGGAATAAATAGTGATATCAGTAAATTTGCCGATGACACAAAGATAGGAAGACAGGTAAAGAATTTAGACGATGCTAGGAAGCTGCAGGATGACTTAAATAGGCTGTACGAGTGGTCAGAGAAATGGCAAATGCAGTTTAATGTTAACAAGTGTAGCATTATGAGCGTAGGTAAAGGAAATAGGTCTGTAGACTACACATTAAATGACACTACCTTGGGAAGGTCATATAGTGTGAGGGATTTAGGAGTTCAAATGAGCAGTGACTTGCGCCCCAGGGAACAGTGTATTATAGCTAGATATAGAGCCAACAAGATACTGGGATTTATTAGTAGGTGTGTGACAAATAGGAGTTCTGAGGTCATTCTGAGGTTGTATTTAGCGCTAGTTAGACCCCACCTAGATTATGCAGCTCAATTTTGGTCTCCTTATTATAGGAAGGATATAGGCTCCTTGGAGGCAGTTCAGAGAAGAATGACCAAGATGATTCAGGGGCTGAGAAATTTACCCTACAAAGATAGGTTAAAACGTCTTAATCTCCACTCCCTAGAGAGGAGGGGGGCAAGAGGGGATATGATTGAGGTTTTCAAATGGGTAAAAGGAATTAATAAGGGAAACATTGATCAGGTTTTAGAATTTAGTACCCAGGATAGGACGCGTGGAAATGGGTACAAGCTAGAAAAACTTAGATTCAGGACAGACATAGGTAGATATTGGTTCACAAACAGAGTCGTGAACGATTGGAATAGATTGGATAGACACGTAGTAAGTGCTGAGTCAATAGGTAGCTTTAAAAGACGGCTGAATGAGAGTATGGATAGGGATGACAGGTGGGATGGCTAAATATTGGATTATTCCAAGGGTGGGGGACAAGGAACTGCCCCGTATAGGTCATTAACTGGCCTCTTGCAGTCTCCTAATTTCTTATGTTCTTATGTTCTAATAAATAAGATAGACACACTTAAGAGGTATCGCATGTGTTGAAGAGTTAGATATTATAGGTATTACAGAAACTTGGTTAGATATTGCAGGCAAACATTTCTTACCTGAAGTAGGAATAGATGGGTACACTTTTTTCCACAGGGATAGAGTAGGGACGAGAGGGGGACGTGTGGCACTGTATGTTAGAAACACATTAAAAAGCTATGTCAATACCACAATAAAAGCAGATAGGAATACGGAGTCATTATGGATTGACATTATTATAGGGGGGAATAAGTTAGTTGTAGGCATTATATATAGGCCTCCGGATTTAGATGAAGCAGCTAGTGCACCCCTGATGCAGGAGCTTGCAAGGGCATCTAGGTATAATAATGTGTGCATTATGGGGGACTTTAGTTATAGGAGAATAGACTGGGATAGTATGACAGGAGACGGGTGCTCGGAGGAATTCTTAAATGTCGTCCAGGATGGTAAGGGAACCAACACGACAGGGAAATATTTTAGATCTGGTCTTAACGAATAATGAAACTTTGGTAAGTCAGGTTGAGATAAGAGCGAGATTTGATGTTAGTGACCACCACGAAATTAGATTCAAGATTAATGCAAAGAGGCAGGTAGAACAGAACACTGCTTTAGTACCAGATTTTAGAAAAGGAAATTACCAGGGCCTCAGACATTATTTCCAGGGTATAAATTGGGAGGGTATAGGAGTAGGCAGAGAGGAGGATCAAAACATTGAGGTAGAATTGCATTATAATAACATAGTAAGGGAAATTTATACAGGGCAGGAACAGCATATACCTAAGAGGAGGATTAGGTCAAATAAAAATTATCCAAAATGGATGAATAGCAACATTTGAAGGGAAATTGGATTAAAAAGGGGACTCTATACGAGAATTAAAAGGGGAGAAGTACAGGTAGTAGGGCAATATATAATGACCTAGCTAAGAAGGTTAAAAAGGATATTAGGACTGCAAAGAGGAATTATGAGGTTAGGATAGCTAGAGATGCCCAGAAGGATCCAAAGGGATTCTATCAGTTGTACAAGGCTAAAACAAAGGAAAGAATAGGACCTCTTAAAGGAATGGATGGCAGCTTGATAGAAAATGGTGAGGATATTAGTAAGGAATTAAATAAATACTTCTCGTCCGTATTTTCTCAAGAAACGTCGGGTAGGGAACTGGAGCCAGTACAGATCTTTAGGGGACAAGAGGATGATAAATTAAGCGAAATAGCCATAAGTAGGGAAGTAGTTAGCAAGAAAATAGATAGATTTAAAAAGACTAAATCTCCAGGGCCGGACGACATTTTTCCGAGGATTCTTAGGGAATGTAGAGAACAACTCGTTGAACCTATTGCAATGATTTTTGGAGAATCACTAGACACAAGAGTGGTTCCTAGACTATGGAGGCAGGCAAATGTAGTACCTATATTCAAGAAAGGAGATAAGGCAGAAAGTAGTAACTACCGCCCAATTAGTTTAACATCAGTGGTAGGCAAGATGTTAGAAGCTATCATAGCAAGGGTAATTAGGAAACATTTAGATGAATACAAGCTAATTAGACATAGTCAACATGGTTTTAGCAAGGGGAAGTCATGCCTCATAAATTTATTATCCTTCTATAGGAAAGTATTTGAAACAATAGATAAGGGGGACGAGTATGATATACTTTATTTGGACTTCAGTAAAGCCTTTGACAGAGTACCCCATAGGAGACTATTAAGTAAAGTTAAGGCTCACAGCATAGGTGGGAAGGTACTAGAATGGATTAGGGGATGGCTTATTGGTAGGGAACAGAGGGTACAAATTAATGGGAAGAAAATATAATGGGGTAATGTCACTAGTGGGGTACCACAGGGATCAGTACTAGGACCATTGTTATTCATAATTTATATAAATGACTTAGAGACAGGAATAAATAGTGATATCAGTAAATTTGCCGATGACACAAAGATAGGAAGACAGGTAAAGAATTTTGACGATGCTAGGATCCTGCAGGATGACTTAAATAGGCTGTACGAGTGGTCAGAGAAATAGCAGATGCAGTTTAATGTTAACAAGTGTAGTATTATGAGCGTAGGTAAAGGAAATAGGTCTGTAGACTATACATTAAATGACACTACCTTAGGAAGGTCATATAGTGTGAGGGACTTAGGAGTTCAAATAAGCAGTGACTTGCGCCCCAGGGAACAGTGTATTATAGTTAGAAATAGGGCCAACAAGATACTGGGATTTATTAGTAGGTGTGTGACAAATAGGAGTTCTGAGGTCATTCTGAGGTTGTATTTAGCGTTAGTCAGATCCCACCTAGATTATGCAGCTCAATTTTGGTCCCCTTATTAAAGGAAGGATATAGGCTCCTTGGAGGCAGTTCAGAGAAGAATGACCAAGATGATTCAGGGGCTGAAAATTTTACCCTACAAAGATAGGTTAAAACATCTTAATCTCCATCCCTAGAGAGGAGGGGGGCAAGAGGGGATATGATTGAGATTTTCAAATGGGAAAAAGGAATTAATAAGAGAAACATTGATCAGGTTTTAGAATTTAGTAGCCAGGATAGGACACGTGGAAATGGGTACAACCTAGAAAAACTTAGATTCAGGACAGACATGAGTAGATATTGGTTCACAAACAGAGTCGTGAACGATTGGAATAGGCTGGATAGACACATAATAAGTGCGGAGTCAATAGGTAGCTGTAAAAGACGGTTGGATGAGAGTATGGATAGGAATGACAGGTGGGATGGCTAAATATTGGATTATTCCAAGGGTGGGGGACAAGGAACTGCCTCGTGTAGGTCATTAACTGGCCTCTTGCAGTCTCCTCATTTCTTATGTTCTTATGTATAGTATGTGGGGAAAGAGAAAAAAAAGAAAGGGGTGGAGTAGTGATTGTTTAGTTTTACCGGTTAAGGTTGTTAGTTTAGGTTATGGTATGGTTAGGTTAGGTACGGTTCAGTTAGGTTCAGTTATATTAGATTTTAAAATTTTATTACCCAAAGGTTAGGGTTCTCAACCTTAGATTTTTTCTGGATTTGGGTAATAAAATGTAAAAATCTTATATAACCGAACCTAACTGAACCGTACCTAACCTGACCATAACATAATCGTAACCTAACCTAACCTTAACCTAACCATAACTCAATCTAACTTAACCAATCTAACATAACATAACCTAACATAACTTCAAAGACGTTTTGCGAGGTAAATAATGGTTTCCGCCGTCTGAAACCTTCACAGATGTGTTGAGTACGCTATGTATAGTATGTAGGGAAGGAGAAAAACCTATCCTGATGGTACTATTCCGAGAAAGGGAGATATCCTAATTTTGAAGGATATGACGGTAAGTGTGTGTGTGTGTGTGTGTGTGTGTGTGTGTGTGTGTGTGTGTGTGTGTGTGAACCAGATACTGAACCACATGGGGTTAACAATCCAGCCTTCTACATCTAAACACTTAGGGATAATATTTACATAGTTGATATTAGTCATTCAAACCTTCCAGGGATATTTAAATAGTTGATATTAGTATTTCAAACCTTTCTTCCTTCCTTCCTTCCAACAGATGGCCATATACGACAATAACTTAAGAGTGCATTGTGTATTCCACGCGTCTGGTCTTTATATCCCGGAGGCTGGACGGGCAGCCATATTGGAGCACATCATTGACACGCAAGCCTCAGGATATAGGTCTGTGTTCACACCACTCGGTTGTATAATACATTTTTTTTTTTATAATATTTAGATAACATAACCGTGTTCTCCCGAGGTTAATACTTACATGTCAGATAGAATTAAGGTTGCAGAATATCATGCAATATATATATATATATATATATATATATATATATATATATATATATATATATATATATATATATATATATCAGTTTATAGAAAAAACAAGGCCTCAAAATTATTAGTCCTAAGCTCATCTCCATATTATCCATTTTATTCTACATCACAAAAGCGTTGGCTAAGATGGACTACCTCTTGCCTGTTATTGGGCGTAATTTTTTTTATGTTAAATGTAGTATAATTAATGTAAAATATAGTTATAATGAGTGAAGGGAAAGGAAGATAAGGTGATGCTGTTGGAATAGTCGATCGCAGGTAAAAAAAAAAAAAAGGTCGTCCATCCTTGGTTGACGAGGCAATTAGCATTCACGACGACGTCATATTACCTTCTCACTAATTTGTTATTCATTGTGTTTCATCTACATTGTTATTCATTTATACATGTGTTTGTTTGATCTCACTAATTAGCATCTAATGGCCATACATTGACAAATATATTCTCTATATACTAGGTCTTCTTGTCTTAATAAAGGATAATGACATATAGTAATCGCAAAAATACACACAATAGCATACCAAAAAATAATGAATTGACTCTAGAAAATAGACAATATATCTATCATAACAAGTGGGTGTAAGTGTGAGCAGTGAGCAGCATCCTTGATACTTCTCCACACAGTCGGAGGTGAGGCTGCTGTTACAAGGCTATTCAAGTGGTGGGATGAGGAAGGGAAGGAATTTGTGTTCAACCTGAGAATCTCCAGCCTGTCTCTTTACCCCTGCCTCAAGCTTGCCGAAATTAACCCTCAAAGTGTGCCCAGATTCACCCTCACATGCAAGGCAAGTGTGTGTGTGTATATTTACTTAGTTGTAGTTTACAGGAAATGAACTTACACTCGTGTGGTTTTGTCTCCATTATTTTTTTGTGTATTAATTTTAGCTTATTCCTCCTCCTAATAATGATAATGATAATGATATTGATTATTTTTGTGTTGCAGATTCTGTCAAAGATAGACTTCGGCCAGATCTCTTCTCCTGCTGGTATACTGGAAGTGTGTGACGGTACAAAAACCCAACACAGCTTCAAACGGGTGAGGGTGAGTGTGTGTGTGTGTGTGTGTGTGTGTGTGATTGAGTGCGACTGTGACTATGTGTGTGTGTGTGTGTGTCACTAATCTTATTACAAAAATCTGATATATATTCCTCATACTTTTTGGTGTTGAAAGGGGTTATATATATTGTTTCTATCCTCACTAGCCTTATAACTCCAATTGAATCTATGTTCCTGGTACTCCTTGTTAACAGTACCACCCTGATGCCTCCCTGTCCTGGCTGGTCAGAAGGAACGGAAGCTTGTCCGCGGATATTTTCCTCTCCTACATCATCCTTATACAGGCATTCCGCACCTTAAAGGTAAATACAGCTACTGATATATATATATATATATATATATATATATATATATATATATATATATATATATATATTATATATATTGTTACGGTCACACCGTAACGGACACGGTTCTTATGCCCTAGTGCCGGGTGTCCACTTATGAACAACCCAGTCACAACCACGTTACGGGCGTGTACGAACTGTAGTGCTGATGTTTATACGTCCTTTTAACCCACCAAAGGACAAGGAAAGTCGACTATCCCGTAGGACTAGTCACTCCGAAGGCCACACGCCGGTGGCTGGACAATAGGCTTTAAACAAGAAGTGCCTGGTTAAGGAACCTATGCACTCTTAGCCCCCAAACACAGCACCTACAGCCACCCCGTTAACGTTAAGAGGTCGCCAGTTCTTTTAACCCTCCAAAGAACAAGGAATCTCCCAGTAGTAACCACCTTCTCCTCCTTACATTCTAAAGAGACTTACAGTGAGCACAAGATTACAGTGCCTAGACTAGGAGCTATCGCTCCAACCAGAATACCGCCCACAAGATGTCTTTCCACCCACTTCTGGTTGAATAATAACTCCTCTCGACTCCAATAACACCCTGCAAAGTAGCATCCCACGAGGGGACTCCGTACAGTGCGTTATTTGAGTCGTAATTAATCAACACTGAGACGAGATTACTCCTCGTCTGTGTTCTCAAACAAGAGGCCCCTGATGACAGGCTCTCTCACAATGAGGACAACGAAGACAACGCCGAAAAAAGCAAACAACGCCGACAAAGCGGACAACGCAGACAAACGCAGAAAACGCCGACAAAACGCAGACAACGCCGAAAAAAGCAAACAACGCCGACAAAGCGGACAACGCAGACAAACGCAGAAAACGCCGACAAAACGCAGACAACGCCGAAACTACTTCCCCGAGACTGAACAGTCTGACAAAATTCTAGGTGGAGTTCACCGCTAGTTAGGTGGTAATGATACTGTCACCACACTCGTTTCTGTGCTCTGGCTTGTAACCGTTCCCTCTACAGACAGGGCCCTGCTGTCTAGCTACACAAATATACCCCTTATCTAATAGGCCAAACAGATAACCCACTCCCTTAAATATGAGGTGGTTACAGGCAAAATAATGTCAATTAGTGGGGAGCTCAGAGCGCGAGGTGTTCTTGGTGATGATTAGCGACTAACTGACTCTCTCACGACGTCTCCTCAAGCTCCCATCTGCCCAGGCAAAGATGCCAAATTGCACCACCGGCGCGCCGTGTTTCTCACACATCGCGCTGCATCGACAAACATAGCCTAATCAGATGCTTTCTTTCACAAAATCACTACAGGCCATGGAGACGACGCAGGACAACAACAAACATACGAGAAGAAGTAGAAAGGAATTGTTTACAAGATAGGATACCTTGCAATACAAAGAAGAAAGAGGGAAAGTCAGGAAAATTAGGAGAACGAAGAGAAGATAAAACATTTAACAAGCCTCGCCTTAATACGCGCTGGTAACTCATCTCTCTCTCTCTCTCTCTCTCTCCCGCCACGCCTGGCTCCTGGCTGGATAACACGTGGTCTCCAAACAGAAAGGCGTAACACACAGACATGTCACGTAGACACGTCCCCAACACTTCCCGTAGGGTGGGGCCCGCAACACGCCACAAAGGCATAACCCACAAACATAAAGAATGTAACTCTCTTCCATGTCCAGTCGCACCCAGCTGACAAAGCACACTTCCACGCACATGGAAAGCACACACCCTCCACAACACCGTTCATGCCTCTCCAGTCGACACTACTATCACTGGCCGAGCCCGCACAGAGTGTCATAGCCTCAGCGTGGCCTTCCTCCTTACCCGCCTAACATTCTTCCTTCTCGCTCTCAGGGAATCTTCATTCCTCTGTGGGGCTTGACTCCCATCTTCATTAGACGATGTTATGGTGACGGGCGGGGCCCGCAACACGCCCCCCCTTAAAGGAAAAATGTTGTAAGCCTCACAGACTTTCAAAATTTTTAAGCAGCAAGAGAGATTCCCGGGCCCGCAACAAGCAGTCGGCCACCATCTTCTCTGCCCTCTCGGCCACGAAACAGGCCATCTCCCTGGCACGGTCCGTGGAAGGAACCTGCCACTCGTACTCTTACCAAGTACGCCTTTCCCACGGCCACGTCCTCTTCTATGACCAGTGGACTTCATAGACAGGAAGTCAAGAGGAAGCCAAAACTTCTTGCACCTATGATGTACTACTACTTCTCCAGCGAGGTTCGCACTTTCCTCGGGGGCCTGCTCTGGTATTTCGGCAGAAGTGTCAGAGTGTTCCTTTGGGGTGGCGTTCAGTTGTTCTTCAATCTGGTCTCGGTCAGAGCCCCAGTCGAAAGACACAGAACCTCCGCGCTTATCCCTGGGTTTCACCCCGGTGATAATCCCTTCACTCTGACAGTGAATCATCTTCTGCACTCCTCCCAGGTGCTGCAACCTCTCCCCACGCAGCACACCGCCCTGCCCCCAGTGCTCTGCAGGAACCACAAGTTCCGAGCCCAGAAACTTGGTAGTCTCCTCCCCCGGTGCAAAAGTACAATACTTGACCTTCTGGTCATAGGATCTTCTCTTCTTTGGCGCGGCTCCAAGATGGTGCGGAGCCACTTCCAGCACCTTCACCAGTCCTTCCTGAGTACATAACCCGTTCTTCAGGAATGACTCCGGGCGCTCAGAGTGAGGAGCACCCCAGGCTTCCCTCACCAAGTCCAAAGGACCACGCACCCGGTGCCCAAACACCAACTGATTCAGGATCCTGGTGGAAGAAGGATCCACATCGGGAACAGGATACAGGGGTGCAACAGGGGGATTTTGGTTGGGTTTGCCCACCATCTGACAGGTGTGACAACTCCTTAGCAATTCAGTAACCTCTCTGGCCATACCAGGCCACCAGAAATTGCCCCGCAGTCGGGCGAGAGTTTTGTGAACCCCGAGGTGTCCAGCCATAGGTCCCTCGTGTGCTAACAGCACCAGGGCCTCCCTCAAATCCTGGGGCACTACCACCTGTAGAATCTCACTCCCATCACTCTCCCTCGACCTGCGGTGTAACACCCCCTTCTGCAGCAGGAACTCCTCTATTCCCCTTATCTCATTTCCCACCTTAGCAAAACAAGAGGCCAATTCTGGGTCCCCTCTCTGTCCCTTGATGAGCAACGCCGGCTCAATACAAGTAAGGTTGGACGAGACCACAGGATCTGTCGGAAGGGGCGGTACCGACACTTCCCTGGTTCTGTCCCGGGGCCTGAGGCGTGGTGTGGGCTCATCCACCACTTCCTCATCGGCCAAAATGGGTGGACCCTCCAGGTGGGCCTCACCCGTCAAACAGTCACCAGACAAGGGAACAGCCTGTTCCCTGTCCCCGGTACACTCCGCAGGGGTGGGAGTCTCCAACTACCCCGCAGAGATGGAAGTCACTCCTCCCTCGGAGGTGTCCCCCAACAAACTGTCTGACACACCAGGCTGGGGCCCGGACTGAGTACCGAGACCCACAGCCTCACAACCAGGAAACACCACCGCGTGGGTGCTTCCTCCGAGGTACCCCGCAGAGGGAGGAATGCCAACACAAGACTCCTCTGTCCTCAACACTCCTTCCTCACCTTCGGCGACAACCTCTACCGAGTCAGGTGCTTCTATGGGTGGCTCTGCACTGCGGCAGTCAGCCCCCACACCTTGACTCACTGGAGAGCCCGGCTCTGGCTCATCCAGTTGACAAACACTGCTCTCGTTTGACGGTGACCCTACTATGTCGCAGTCAGCCCCTAGAGTAGCAGCCGGTTCCACCCGTCTAGCCTGAGACCGGGTGACAACCCCAACAACCTCCTCCTCACTGCCCTCCAACACCGGTGACCCTGTCTCTTTGCAGTCGGCCCCAGGAGCGGCAGCTTCTTCCTCACCACTGTTCTCCTCTTCTGGTAGCCCTGCTCTGTCGCAGTCGGCCCCAGGAGCAACAGCCTGCATCACCCTCTCGGTCTGCGACCGGGTGACAACAGCAACAGGGTCGGACACACTATGCCCCGACACCTCAGAAGCCTCACCTCCCGTAGGGGTGGGCACCCAAACTCTCCCTCCTGCTAGGTCATTCCCTAGCAGGAAATCAACACCTGCCACAGGCAGTTGTTCCGCCACTGCCACTTGAGCCGAAGTGGTGATCAGTGGACACGACAGCTTCACCTCAGCCGTCACAAACTTCTCGACAGCGTTGAGGCCCCTACACAACACTGCCTTTGAAGAAGTCACCTTAGTCCCGGTGACATTTCGGCACACGGACTGTTGTGCGCCAGTGTCTCGCAAGACAGTGACAGGATACTCGCTCCCGTCAATTTCGACAGTGCCCCCACACAGAAATGGGCGACACCAGTCCAGCTCCGAGTCATCTGGAGTCACAGAAGCAACAACAGGGGGGGAAACAGGTGAAACCGCCTGAACCCCCTCCTCACAATCCAACACAGGCCCATCAAAAGCTTTATCTCCTTCGTGAACCTTAGGAGTGAACAGCCTCTTCTCACGACCCTGGTCAGGCCACACCAGCAAGGCAACTGGTTTCTGGGGTGTCTTGGAGGGGCCCGCTGTCACAAGTTTGGGACATTGAGATCGAAAATGCCCCTTGGCATGGCAGTTATAGCACGTAGGTTGGTTATCGTACTTTGGAGTACTAAAGGTCATCTTTCCTTCTGACCCTCCTTTTGGCCCTGAAGGGGCAGCGGGGGATTGAGACTTAACGAACCCGCTCTTATTGCCAACGCCGTGACTTCGGGGAGGGGAACGTGGAGCACCAGAACCAGCACTACCACCGCCCCCTGGCCCTCGTGGTCCTCCCTCTTTGAATCCACCTCCAGCACGAGGCTCCGAACGATGGGCTAACACATGGTCGTCAGCCCAGGTGGCAGCCTCCTTTAGCGTTTTAAAACGCTTCTCCCTGAGGAGAGGCACCAGTTCCTTATCAGCAGCATTTATAAACTGTTCCATGACCATCAACTCCTCCAGGTCGCGGAGAGTATCCACTCCCTCACTCATGATCCATCTCTTAAATGCCTGCTCTAAATGGCGGGCACACTCGAGGTAGGAATCTCCGGGTCTCTTCTTCCCACCTCGGAACCTTAAGTGATAGGCTTCGGGCCGCAGCTCGTAAGCCCGCAAGATGTCAGCCTTAAAATCCTCGTAACTTTCTAAGTCTTCCACCGACATATTGTCGTAGGCCTCCAATGCCCTGCCTTTCAGCTTATTTGCCACAAGACCAACCCATCTTCCTTCTGGCCAACCAAACTCAGCCGCCTTCTTCTCAAACCTTCTAAACCATTCTGCAACCCTCTGCTCGTCAAAGTCAGGAATGAGCTGCGGACTCCTTACCATCTGGCGCTCAACTGAGTTCTCTCCTTCTCCTCCCTTATGAGTTGAGTTGGCCCCAAGTCTAGATCTTTCCCATTCAAAATCTCTATGCTTCTCCACCTCCAACCTTCTGACTTCTAGATCTAATCTCCTTGCTTCATTTCTCTCTTCAACCTCTAATCTTCGTGCTTCATTTCTCTCTTCAACTTCTAGCCTCCTCTCTTCTATCTCCAACCGCTTCAATTCGAGTTGAAATCTCAATTCCTCTGCCATCCCGACGGACTGGAGATTGTCGGCAACACTGGCAGCTGGGCTCACTCTCCTTGAGCCCATCACGTTCTCAAAAGAACCCACACGGCCCGTTGTATGCTGCAGGGGCTGTTCAGGCACTTCCTGAGCAAAATGCAATTGTCCTGTAGTACTATGCTCACTAACAGGACTAACAGGCCGATCTTCACCTAGGCACGGCTGTTCACTAACGCCACGTACAGGACTGGCTCGGGCCGAGCCCTCCTCAAGGGAAGTAATTATATTACGATTGTCTTCGATCGTTACAGTGTGTGTGGGCTCACACTAACAACACACTAACACTGTTTTTCGAGTCACTGATATCCTTTAGAATCCTGGCGAGGTCGCCAATTTTGTTACGGTCACACCGTAACGGACACGGTTCTTATGCCCTAGTGCCGGGTGTCCACTTATGAACAACCCAGTCACAACCACGTTACGGGCGTGTACGAACTGTAGTGCTGATGTTTATACGTCCTTTTAACCCACCAAAGGACAAGGAAAGTCGACTATCCCGTAGGACTAGTCACTCCGAGGGCCACACGCCGGTGGCTGGACAATAGGCTTTAAACAAGAAGTGCCTAGTTAAGGAACCTATGCACTCTTAGCCCCCAAACACAGCACCTACAGCCACCCCGTTAACGTTAAGAGGTCGCCAGTTCTTTTAACACTCCAAAGAACAAGGAATCTCCCAGTAGTAACCACCTTCTCCTCCTTACATTCTAAAGAGACTTACAGTGAGCACAAGATTACAGTGCCTAGACTAGGAGCTATCGCTCCAACCAGAATACCGCCCACAAGGTTCCACCCACTTCTGGTTGAATAATAACTCCTCTCGACTCCAATAACACCCTGCAAAGTAGCCTCCCACGAGGGGACTCCGTACAGTGCGTTATTTGAGTCGTAATTAATCAACACTGAGACGGGATTACTCCTCGTCTGTGTTCTCAAACAAGAGGCGCCTGATGACAGGCTCTCTCACAATGAGGACAACGAAGACAACGCCGAAAAAAGCAAACAACGCCGACAAAGCGGACAACGCAGACAAACGCAGAAAACGCCGACAAAACGCAGACAACGCCGAAAAAAGCAAACAACGCCGAGACAAACGCAGAAAACGCCGACAAAACGTAGACAACGCCGAAACTACTTCCCCGAGACTGAACAGTCTGACAAAATACTAGGTGGAGTTCACCGCTAGTTAGGTGGTAATGATACTGTCACCACACTCGTTTCTGTGCTCTGGCTTGTAACCGTTTCCTCTACAGACAGGGCCCTGCTGTCTAGCTACACAAATATACCCCTTATCTAATAGGCCAAACAGATAACCCACTCCCTTAAATATGAGGTGGTTACAGGCAAAATAATGCCAATTAGTGGGGAGCTCAGAACGCGAGGTGTTCTTGGTGATGACTAGCGACTAACTGACTCTCTCACGACGTCTCCTCAAGCTCCCATCTGCCCAGGCAGAGATGCCAAATCGCACCACCGGCGCGCCGTGTTTCTCACACATCGCGCTGCATCGACAAACATAGCCTAATCAGATGCTTTCTTTCACAAAATCACTACAGGCCATGGAGACGACGCAGGACAACAACAAACATACGAGAAGAAGCAGAAAGGAATTGTTTACAAGATAGGATACCTTGCAACACAAAGAAGAAAGAGGGAAAGTCAGGAAAAGTAGGAGAACGAAGAGAAGATAAAACATTTAACAAGCCTCGCCTTAATACGCGCTGGCAACTCATCTCTCTCTCTCTCTCTCTCCCGCCACGCCTGGCTCCTGGCTGGATAACACGTGGTCTCCAGACAGAAAGGCGTAACACACAGACATGTCACGTAGACACGTCCCCAACACTTCCCGTAGGTTGGGGCCCGCAACACGCCACAAAGGCATAACCCACAAACATAAAGAATGTAACTCTCTTCCATGTCCAGTCGCACCCAGCTGACACAAAGCACACTCCCACGCACATGGAAAGCACACACCCTCCACAACACCGTTCATGCCTCTCCAGTCGACACTACTATCACTGGCCGAGCCCGCACAGAGTGTCATAGCCTCAGCGTGGCCTTCCTCCTTACCCGCCTAACATTCTTCCTTCTCGCTCTCAGGGAATCTTCATTCCTCTGTGGGGCTTGACTCCCATCTTCACTAGACGATGTTATGGTGACGGGCGGGGCCCGCAACAATATATATATATATATATATATATATATATATATATATATATATATATATATATATATATATATATATATATATATATTGTATTGAGAGAGAGAGAGGAAAGACACACACATACATTAATTTTCCTTTTCTTCAAATTATCTTATTATTTTTCTACTAGCATCATTCTGTTATTTTACTTCTTCCTTTCTTCCCGTCCTTCCTCACCTTCCTTCCTTCCTTCCTTCCTCACCTCACCCTTCCTTCCTTCCTTCCTCACCTCTCACCTTCTTTCCTATGTAGATATACGTTAAGCTAAATGTATGTATGTAAAGCTAAATGGCATGCCATCAATCTGTACTTTCTTACACTCAGAATGGAGATTGTCAAGCTATTCTCTACTTTTATCCACACTCAGGTTGGCGATTACATCAAGCTTTATTGTGTGGAATATATGGAGGCCGGTGTGGCGAGGAAACTCTTCTGGGCCCATACTTATATAACTAAGACTTCGTTTCAGACAATCCTATGCATACAAAATGGCGGAAATCGGTCCTAACTATTAGGACAAAGTCCTAAGTCGCGTCCTAAGCTGAGTGCGGCTACGGGTGCGAATAGTAGCTAAACGCTAGTCTTAAGACGATCAGCTGTGCATCCTAACATTCACCATGGCCGAAGCTGGAGCAGATCCAGCCTCAACTCATAGTTTATTATTGATATATACCTTCAATAAAACGGTGTATATATACGAGGAAGATATTAAGTGGCAGAGAAACGCTGTAGAAATGCTGCTGTAGGAACAAAATTGTATAATACCAGAATACCAGAAACAAGGGAGATATAACGGCAGCCTCTAAACTGTTGTTCTTTGAATTTTGATATATACTCCCAAGAAAACTAATGATATGTACGTGGAGGAGATTAAATGGTAAAAAAAAAAAATGTTGGAGAAATGCTAGTGTAGCCACAAAAAATATAT
>JAXIVD010001998.1:45000-69741 GCA_036785275.1 Cancer borealis | reverse complement strand
GGATCAAGGAGTCTTGACTTTGAAAGCATGATAATTAAAGAACATAAAATTTGCCAATTTTATGGGACAGCATAATAGCTTTTCAACTGTTATTTTCTTTTGAAAGTTTTAAGTCTCCCTCAACCTGTTTTTCTTTTAAGGAATAGAACTGAGATCACAATAATAAGATCAATGAAAAAATATCCTTTTCGACCAATGTACCAAATTGCAAATAGTATTTAAAGATAACTATAATATTACGAAATACATACATCTTAGTGCCATGCCCTGTAAAAGAGGTAAATGTGTTAGTGACATGTGCACATACACACATAGGAAGACATGAAAACATTCAATATTTCTAGAAAATTGGATATCAAGATTAAAATTAATCCATGCAAACTTTACTCTGCGGGAGTTTTGTGTACTATTGTTAGGGAGTTGTCACCAAGCTGTAATAAGTCTAGTCATGGTGGGAGTAATCAAGAACAACAGTATTTTCTTAGCAATTCAAATATATTAAATATAGACAAATGGTTTGTATAGAGAACTGGTTTTATGATTCTTTACAATGTGTAATAACAAATATAACTAACATTATAACTTGAATTTAACAGTATATGTTATTTCGTATTCAGTACACTAATGAATTAGTTTCTGCTAGTACAATTTTGTTTTTCTATATGAATGAGCTCAAAACATAATACCTTATGATACTCATGAGAGACAAATGAGATGGGAGCCACTGTCCACTCTAGTCATGTCCTCTGGTAAAAAGAAGCAAAGGACACTTCAAACTAAAAGACACAAATTATAATAATGAATTAAGTTCTACGACAGTATGTGATGTGATGTATAGAATAGGGCAAGACGTTTGTTCAAATGTTGACTAAAGTGTTCTTGTTCCAGTTGATAATTATTTAGTTGTCTGTCAGATGTTTATGAGGAGTCTATAATTGTAGGTATTGCTGAAGTTGATGACTGAAACTACTTGTTGAATGTTATGTTATGCCTGGTATGTTAGTCTGTTGCTAAAGGTCCTGTGACAAAGTGTGGTGTCCTTAGAAAATTATGAACATTATTGGTATAGGAAGGTCAGTATTCTAAAAAAACAAAATATAAAAAACTAAAAAGGCCTTGGAAGAGCAACAGTATGACATAGTGACATAACAGATTTTAATGGTTAACCTCTAATTGTGAGTCTTGTGACCTGCACTCTTGTCTCCCAAAGTGTGTACATAACAACATCTAGTTCTTGGCCATGTAACTATGTATGTACTCTGGATGCATGTTTCCATTATGATGTGCATACAAAAACCAGGAATATGGTAAGTGAGGATATTTTCAGTTTAATATTTATGGAGTATGTGTTTGACTGACTGGGTAAAAAAAATTCTGATAGCAAGATCTATAAGGAGAAAAAACAGCCTTTAATTTGGAAAGTCATATTGCAGGAATTAGATCATAGGAAGTGATATACAATAAATTATTTATGATGTAAGAAATAGTAGCATTTGTATATTTATGATTGTGTTATTTGCTTGGGTAAGAGCTTCCCTGTTGAAATTGCACATAGGAAAGGTTGATTATAGTTATTGTGTGTTGATGACTAAATAAAGAAAAATAAATAAGTGAACGGTGCACATTTTGGGAGGTTAGCCACTAGGGACCTGCACTCAATAGGAAAACATAATGGGACTGAAGGAAAAAAGGGGGACTAAGTGTTGTAGAAATATCTTGTATTTACTAAATAGCTGTACTTGTATTGAAATATTTTTTGCACATTGAAGTTAGATTTGCACATTAGTATACTAGTTGAAGTGTGTGGATGGGAAAATAATGAATTTTAATTAATTCTCACTGGCAATTAATAAATGAAGAAATGCTGTTTATATTGAGTCTTGTTCAAGTGAAAATTTGGTTAACCAATTTCCAAGTACTTGTAGTTTTGGTTGTATTTATTTCCATTGTACCTAATTAGAGGTTAGTTATTAACTTATACTTGATTATAGTTTTACCAGAGGGTGTAACTTCTGTGATTAATGGAGTTCAATGGGTCATCTACTAGCTCCCATAATATTGCTGGCAACAACTTTTAAGAAAGCCCAACATATCAAAGTCATGCTGAATGTTATTATTTACATTCCAGTGTCTTAGTTTAGTGACAACCTTCTGGATTATTCTTATGTACTTATTTTTTGGGGGATTAAATAAGAGTGAATCTGAATGTGTATGGTATGGTATGAATACCCTTTCTCTTTTTCTCTCTCTACTTTAAGGTTTCAGTAATTACGCGGCATCTCATAATAGGAAACCAATTAAAGCATCCATCATCAGCCAATTCTTTTTTTCTATTGCATTAATCTTACTACTCTTTTAGTCCAGTGAAAACAAACCAAAAAATATACATAACAAGGCTGCAGGACATCATTAACATCGTGGAGTGAAGCAAACTTTTTACATTGAAATATGTTAGAAACGAAAAAAGTGAAAGGCATTCGAAATAATCATACGAGAACATATTAGAAACATTGGCAACTTCGGGCGGCGTCTGGCATGGTCGGCGCGGCGCATCGGCTGCCTCGCCTTCCCTCACATAGTCTGCCAGATACTTCCAAGCTGGGTGGAGTAGCAGCACTTATCTCTTGTGGTTGTATTTGAGCTCTATCCCCCACCACGCTAAAGAACCATGGAAGGCTTCAAGCACATCCCGGTCAAGCTCGGGGACTTCAGTGTTATCGACCAGGAATTCAACTCCATCCGTGAGAGGTTTGATACAGAAATGAAGAAGATGGAAGATGAAATGTCTCGCTTCCGAAATGAGCTGATGAATCGGGAGTCTTCTCTCTTCCAACGCTCCATGCTTACTTCTAGGTAATGGCCCTTGTATCCATGAATAGTTTTAGTCGTTTACTACTCATAAGACATCATAAAGCGAGTTGACATGTTTGACTTACAGTGACAGGGGTTGAGGAGTGCAGAGGTGTTTTTCTTAGGCCACCCATGCACCGGGAGGGGCAATGTAAACACGGAGGTGGGGGAGGAAGGGGGAACCTTGCTTTCATTCTGCCATCCCTTGTGGTTGGTCCTGTTCCCTGAAGACTTAACCGGCAGTAAAGACTGGCAATTTTTATGACATTGGGTCCTTTAGATGCTGAAAGGCTGGTATGTGGTGCTAGGCCGGCTTTTAGGTGTGAGAAAGTTAATGTTGTTTAGTAAGCTACGGTCTAGCTATCGATGCCCATTGTTGTGTTATGCTATATGCAGAATTAGTTATCTGACTTAAAGACACAGTGGCCTTCAACTTCATGATATTAGGTGCAACATTTTTAGCAGCCGCATGCAATCTTAGGATTCGAAGCCGCGTAACAACGTTTATAGATTACATTACAGCACATGTCATGTGAAGTGGGAACTGTTCTTCAAGGGAATACGTAAGGGTACCACATATGTACTTTCCATGAGAAAACGAGAACTTAGCAAGGTCACATTGACTAAGGGTCGTACTGTTTACTTTGTGTATTACATTTCACCGCAGTATGCTTTTAACCAGTCTGCAATAAGAATTTCGTTATATTGACGTTATATTGACGTTATATTGACGTTATATTGTACGGTGTTCCAAGGATTTAATGTTTTCAGTTAAAAGTATTGTTAACACGATTTTTTTTAGGCAAACGAAAACGTCTAGTTAATTAGGGGTTAAGCTTCAAGGAATTTCCATCATCCCATGTTTTCCGAGGCCTGTCTGTCAGTAAAGGTTATCCCGCTTTACGTGGTACCCAGCAGCCACTAAAGCAGACAGACCTCCATGTAGCAGGTATTAACTTAATTTATTTTAACCTTTTGCAGTCACGAAGATTTGTCTACACATCTCTGTGTAGAATTCATTATAACAGTTTGCTGTTTTTCGCTGAACGAATCAGACGTGTTCGTTATTGTCATGCAATGTCGTTTTTAATGCGTTTGCTGCCTCCCTTCACCACTCCACCCTTGGGTTGGCCGACTGACGCTTGCTAAGCTTATTTACTGCAACAACAAACCACATATATATTTATTATATAAGCCATTAAATCATTGCTTTATCGAATGGTGCGAGGTGAAGGCGACATTTTTCTCAAGGGCCAAAATAATTGCCACACCAGCAGCCAGGTTACGGTTTCATTACGTAAATGTTAGGAGGTCGATGGATCCACCACAGTTATTACAGAGCCTTGCATCGCTTACCTTTTATAGGAGTTGATATGACATTCTTGTACTGCGTTTTATTGTTGCGGAAATGTTACTGCCATACATCCACGTACATGTCACTGACAGACTTACGTACACATGTATGCACACCGGAAGGTTATTGAGAACGTCATTGAAAGATGAGGGAGAGGAGTGCTGGTCCACTGCTTTTAAGTGGAGAGATAAAATAAGAGAGCGTGAAGAAGCGCCTGATGATATGGCGTGGTTGAAGGGTGTCAAGTGTTCCGTGGGTGACGCCCTTCGTGGCAAGGTTTCGCCCTTTTCTGCGACGCCACGATGAAGGGGTTGGTTTTTGGTACACTCCCTGTTCCCCCTTCCCCCTTATGCACTGCTACCCTCACCCACCCATGTAGTGCCCAGTTGGAGCATATACACACAACCCTCCTTTTTGTGTCCCTTCCTGTTTCCCTTCCTCTTCCTTCTTTCCCCTGTCAGCGGAAGGTTGTCCTACTTAGCTCACGGTTTTTGTAAGTTTATAGTTTTTCCTCTCTCTCTCTCTCTCTCTCTCTCTCTCTCTCTCTCTCTCTCTCTCTCTCTCTCTCTCTCTCTCTCTCTCTCTGCATGGTTAATGAATTTCTCAGTAGCTTTCTTCGTTATAATTGTTGTCGTCAGCAGACCTTGAATGTATGACCTGTAATCCACGAAAATGATCAATACTGCCTCAACACACGCAACACTTATCATGTAGAAGTTGAATAACCGTTCCCCTCACCCTAACACACTCAAGACCTTCCTTCCCTTACATATGTGCAAGGTTCCCTCACTTTCCTTCCCCCCTGTCCCCCACCCAACACACAGTGCCAGCTTGACTGACCGCTGAGCCACTGCGATACTTTGTCTGTCACCCTCGGTTTGACATGAGCCACAGTCCCTTCATCTGACGTCTCCAAGGGTTAAACTGGGGAGAGGAGGTTCTAGAATCTAGGGGAGAGAGAGTTGTCGCCTGAGGGGTGAGCGTGGTGTGTATATGTTTGATATAGGAGTGTCAAGTGTGTATGTTGGAGGAGGAGGAGCAGTAGGAGGTGGTCAGTGCGACTAGGTGGTAAGGGGAAAAGTGTCGTTCCAACAATCTCCTTCCTGCTCTCTGCCAGAACTCATTTAGGTTTTAGGAGTCAGCTTTGCCACGTGCTCTCGAGGCTGAGGGTGGCGCGCACACATGCTCAGACATTGACTCAACACTTAATGGGAAATGCGGGATGGTAATTTTAGAGTGTTCATTTTGTTGTTTTAGTTGATTTTCTTTATAATGTTTTATATCAGATTTTGCTTCACGTCATTTAAACATGTGAATTCTGAGAAATATAGATCAAGGATGTCCCTTTACAACTAACTATTCAAATCAGAAGCAAAATGGAGATGAAATAATCTCTCTCTCTCTCTCTCTCTCTCTCTCTCTCTCTCTCTCTCTCTCTCTCTCTCTCTCTCTCTCTCTCTCTCTCTCTCTCTCTCTCTCTCTCTCTCTCTCTCTCTCTCTGCCTTTAACCATGCATACTTTACAATGATTTCAAAGTTGGACCTAACGTTGGTAGATGGATGGGAAGTGCCTCTTTATATCTGTGAATCTTTTTCCTCTGGCCAGTACACAAACAGCATAGCATCAGTAAACACGGATGCTCGCAAGCACTCAAACCGACCCAGATAGTGCGCTGTGACTTGGCTGAAGGCGGAGGGAGGGTGATCAGGATGGGTGGGTGGGTATCGGCCAACAAGTCCATAGCAGCTGTTGAGTCTGGCTGCTGCTTCGCCCTTTTCCAGTAATGGGTGGAGACGTAAAGCGATAAATTACGGAACAGGACACTGGTATAGCATTACTTAACGAGACAAGTTTCTTTATTATATATTTGTTTTGTTTTTTTACGGAAAATTTCTATTAGTCTAGATATCTTGCACACGTAACACCTTTACTACTGAAACCCGCAGGAATTTTTATGACGGATTTTTATGTTTTTGTTTTATGAAACTTGATAGCCTCTTAGCACATGCTTGTGATATCTACGTACCTATTCTGGTACGGTGACTCTAGGCAGAATCAAGTAGGAGTACTTTCGTGCGGGGCTGTCGTAGTCTACTCAGTGTTAAGACTTCATTACCGCCTCTGTTCTATTGTTTTCCCAGTTTTATCCCTCCATCCTCTGCGAAGTTACTATAAATAACAAGTGGCGTGAGTGTTGTATCACAGCCCCCTTCCTTACCCTCCCTATGCCGTCATGCTAACAACTAGCGCCTCTTTTGTCCACCCTCATACACCCTCTACTTCTTTCCATCCTGCCGCGTCACTCCTTAGTGGACTACGTGTATGTATTTAATTCTTATTGCTTGTTAGATTTATGATTTATGATTTATGATTGGTTAGAATTTAAGCAAAGCATACATAGTATCGTATTTCTTCGAATAGTCCCCGTCGGTATTCGTATGCCTCGTACCCTCTGGAACACAGATATTTTAACACTTAAGACTTCTTATCCTCCTTCTACTACTCGTCATCAACTTCCACAGCTTACATCGACACATCTTTAGCGACCATATAATGTATCAGCTTGTTCTCATTAACTTGCTTATCGGAAGTTAAAGGTCGTCCAAAAGTGGCGATGATAAAAATATCCCTTCTTCGAGTGTTTTATGTACTGAATAACAAGCAGTTTCCGTCCGGCGTACCACAGGAGGTAAAACAGACGACTGTTCATATACCACGTTTGTTAAAGAGCCTTGTTGTAAGCTGACTTGACTAAACATTGCGCATTCTTACTCAATTCTGCAACCGTTTTGCCTCCTTTTTTTTTGTTTGTTTGTGTGTGTGTGTGTTGGTGGGGGAGGGCGTGCATTATGTATTATAGCCTCGCAATCCTATGTCGCGTGGCAGGGACTGGGAGAACCTTTGGTTGTATTAGGGAAAGATTAAACCAATGTTGCCGGGAAGAGGAGGAAGTAGGATAATTAAGTGGATGTTGTGTTGCCCATGCTATATACCCTGGTACGCTTCACTGAGGTTGACCAGGTTCTAGAAGTGACAAGGGGTGATTCTTGTGCCTGTGCGCGTGCATGTCAAGTAGTGGAGTGCGGCCCAAGGTTGCGAGTAACAAGGCTCCGGGTGGTGGTAGTGTTGCGTCACCTTGCACCTGACTTGGCCGCCTGCCCGCCACTCCGCATCCCTACCGGAGACGCCCACACCTTCCTTCACTACAACCGACACTTTTGTTTGTTTGTTCTTTCGTTGTCTTGCTCATTGCTGGGATACCTTTTATGCACGGCGCCCTGGAATGTGGCACCGCCCATGTCACGCCCATATGAACCTGCCCACGCCCATCTGCTCCTCCTCGCAACACTAACTTATATGCACAACCAGTTTAATTTTTTTAATGTAATTTCTTATTTTATTCATTTTACGTCACAGACGTTTTTTTTTCCCACATTCCATCGTAAGTGATTTATTTTTGTCTTACGTTATGTAGTGCGTACGTACAAACACCACTTTTTCTTTCTTTTACTACCTAACCTTTAAAGGAATAACTTCGCGGACATTCTTTCCATGGACAGGTTGTGCAAGGTATGAGTCAGGCCTGGCGGAGGAGAGGTGGTAGCGGTGATGGTGGTAGGGGTAGGTAGGGGTAGGAAGAGGCGAGGATCCTTCCGGCACGGCTTACGTTAGAAGAAGAGTGGGTGTGGTGTTGAAGTTTGATTTGATTGAACGGTGTAAACATTGGAAAGCAGTGGATGCTTTCTTGAAGGGAGATGTATTGTAGGATGACGTTTTGCTTCGTTGAGGGTTACGGGGAGGTGGACGTGGAGTTATATTTTTCACGTATAATTATTACAAGGTGGAATAATTGACTATAAAGTTATGTTACTTCGCATCTGGTTTCTTGAGAAAATGGATGACGTGTTGAGTGTCCTTCAGCCTGTGGGGACCAGGTGGTTGTGCCGCCTCGCTGCCTCCGCTGCAGCAGGGTTCCGAAGGTCACTCTTCGTATATGGTGTTACAATAGAATTACCTGAGATGAGTCCAAAGTGGGGGCCTTGAAGCATGTCCTGGGTGAAGCCGATTTGAAGCGTGACTCAATTGGAAGTGAATCACGCCTGAAGGGCTGGACGAGGGTGACTCACTTCACAAGGCAAGTGGAGGAGGGGCTTTCGGTTCCCTGCTGCCGTTGACCCAGGTAGTTAGACCTCAAGTACCTATTAAGGTTTCTCGTAAATGCGTCTTTCAGGGGGACGTTTGGTCTAGAAAGCTACGTCACCAATGTGGGGTTAGGTGTGTGGGGCAGGGCAGCGGGCCTTACACTGGAACAGCACCTTACTGAACCCCACCAGAGAATGCATGTCGTCACGCAACACTAGGAATAATGACCTTCTTCTCCTTCTCTTCCTCCTCCTCGTATTCTTTGCTGGCTTGTCTTCTCCCTTCATCCTCACCCCGCCGCCCCGCACCCCTCATAGTGACGTGATGCATTGCAGTGAGTAATGATCGCATCAGTGCACGTGTGAAGGGCGAGGCGCTGTGGATGGCGATTTGAACTGTGTGTGTGTGTGTGTGTGTGTGTGTGTGTGTGTGTGTGTGTGCGCGCGCGTGTGTGCGTGTGTGTGTGTGTGTGTGTGTGCGTGTGTGTGTGTGCGCGCGCGCGTGCGTGCGTGCGTTTGCGCGCGCGCGCGCGAGAGAGAGAGAGAGAGAGAGAGAGAGAGAGAGAGAGAGAGAGAGAGAGAGAGAGAGAGAGAGAGAGAGAGAGGGCGGGGGCATGTTACGCCATTTTCTTATAGTACTTGAGGAAGAAGTTATTAGAAGTTTTGGCAATGATTTCTTTAAATTTCTACATATTCCACACCACCTACACGTCCTCCTCCCACCTAGTTCCCTTTAGCTCAAAATACACGAGTGACAGGTGGGCACACACCGAGGAAGGGGCGGGGCGGCGTGGATCTTCAGCAGAATTTACTGTGTACGAGATTAACTGACTATATCGCGGCCAAGTTTGTGAAGCTGTCAAGTATTTGCTTCACGGCTACTCGAAATGTATCTTAGTAATTGTTTTAATAATAGGAGAGAGAGAGAGAGAGAGAGAGAGAGAGAGAGAGAGAGAGAGAGAGAGAGAGAGAGAGAGAGGGATGCATCTCCAAGCTTCTAACTCAATAACACTCTGGCCTCATCCTCCCCTTTGGAGGGTGGTGGGTAGCTGGTCATCCGTTAACTCGAGGATCAGGTTGCCATATGATCCTTTCCCAGGTCGGGCCCAGCAAGGCGCGGGAAGAAGGGGCGGGGCTCCTATCATGCCGATTGTCAAGGTCAGAGCCGTCGCTGCCTATGGGTGCTGCCAAGATAGA
Source organism: Cancer borealis (assembly GCA_036785275.1). Lineage (NCBI taxonomy): Eukaryota > Metazoa > Arthropoda > Malacostraca > Decapoda > Cancridae > Cancer > Cancer borealis. Next base: position 60,198 of record JAXIVD010001998.1, on the reverse strand, counting down.
TATTTTAGGCTCAGGTCTCCTCTGCTTGCTGACGGTCCAGGGTTCGTGTGGTCTGTCCTGTGGTGACGCACAGCAGGGGGAGGGGGAGTGTCCTGGTGTGGGTAGGCGGCAGGGGCGTCCAACACGTACCGCAGCTGCCTATAGGGAAACGGCAACGGTTGTGGCTGTGAAACCTGTGCTCTCTGTAAAACCTTGCACAACGTGGGAACCAAGTTTTCGTTCTCATCAGAATCGTTCTGTGCGCACACCTGTGACCTTGAGCAAAGGTGCAATCAATCAACCGCCGGAGTCACTCTTAAGGTCGTTGGTGCCCGCCGGCGAAATCCAAGCGTCCGTGGGTACAACAGGGTAAAAATGACCTCCCCCAAAAGCACCCTCAATCTTTCCATCTTCCAGAGAGTCTAGGAGGGCAAACAAAAGCCTTATAACCCTTGTGTGTGTGTGTGTGTGTGTGTGTGTGTGTGTGTGTGTGTGTGTGTGTGTGTGTGTGTGTGTGTGTGTGTGATGAGAAATAGCCTTGTCTTTGATAAATGATGCACTAAAATAAAGTCTTGTGACCCGCGAGTGACCCGGACTGTTGGTGGCCAGGTGGTGTGTCAGACGCGTTGATGGGGTGTGAAGCTACGTAAGGGTTGCACGCCGCTGAAGGAACACAGGAGCAGGACAAGCCTAACCTCGTGTAGTAATTACCTTTGAAGTGTATTACAATCCTATCTCCAAACCTCATCCATATTTGGGCACCACTCCCATGCAAAAAGACGCCTGCACTCACTCCATGTAATGTATTCTAGTCACATGTAACCATACGTTAAATAAGGCCCACGTACACACGCCCATACTAACGCCCTTGCACAGCTACACACAACACACGGCTTACACATGGACACCCACATACAACATACACGAGAACATGTATACCCTTGAATCACACCAAGTATACACACACCATTTCACACACAGCTAATTTGGGAAGTAAAGGTAAATGTATTCCCCCTCCATACCCTCCTACCCTTCGCGACGCCCTTCTTCGTCTCCTCCAGGCCATGTGAAGCACCCAAAGCCAAACAACTAGGCCGTTTTGGGGGATGGCGAAGCAGGTAAACAGTGAGTCACCCTTCCTTTGTGTGAGGCTGTTGGATGGTGGGCTAGGGGTAGGGGTAGGGGTAGGGGTGCATGACGGTGGGAGGGTATTCTAAAGCAGCCTTCCTATAGGAAGGCTGCTTTAGAATCTTATTTGAGACGAAAAGATAATTTGGAGCGGCGCCCCCTCATCCCTGTTTGTGTGTGTGTGTGTCACGCAAATATTGTGGTGGACTTGTTTGTCTTTCCGTTCTTCACGTCTGCCTCCCACCACCACGCTGTTCGACACACAAATCTGGCCAACCTTCTCAACCTTCCCGAAAACACCAGCCTCCATTGTTTCCACATATCTTCGTTCATATAATTTAGTTTTCATTGTACATCACATTTCTCAGAAGATGAAAGAAAACGCCGCTTTGTGTTCGTGGGTCGTGGGTGAACATTGCTTTGGTGTGGTGGCGAGGGACACCGTGGGAATGTTTGTGTGATGTTCACTGAATAACGGTGGTATTGATTGGGCCTCCCCGTTTTTCTTTCTCCTTCAGAAGACTCTCTGTCGCCTTGCCCAACGTAGTGGTACAGTGGTATGTGCGAGTGGGGCGGGTAGGGTTGGAGTGGGTGGTGGGTGTATTTTGGTGTGGATGTATTGATCAGGGTGGTCACACTTCCTACAACCGGCGTGGTAGCACAGAATAGTGTCCTTCCATACAAACCCATCTCTCAGCTTTACAACTCAAGCCCTAACTCAAAATTATGGGTGCGTTTTCATATAATATCTACCCATTGAATGAATAAGTAAGGCTGGAGGAGAGTGTTGGAATCACTGGAGGCAAACTGGAGATTAGGAAGGTAATGGGCTGGAGAGGCTAATTTTACACCGCCTGCCATGAAGGGAAGGAGGGAAAGCGGTGGGAAGACCTATTTTGTATTCATCGACAGCATTGTATAGCTATACGTATTCGTGTGTACAGCTGTGAATGACACATATACAAACACATATACACACATACAAGCTTATTTATATAATTGAGTTTACAACTTAATCTTTATTCTTATACATAATGAAACCATGAATGCATGGTTATGGATCTTCTGTCAGAGGATTCGAATTAAGGTTAAGAGTTTTCTGTCCTACTTATAGTCGTTTCAACACTGACATTTTGCGTTGACTTTTATTCTTTTGTGATTTTATTTTTTTATGGTTCGTCGCGGGGCAGGTGGTCGGGTCGCATGGTCGGGTCGGGTTCACATGGTGGTTTAGGTGTGTTGTTCTTCGTAGGCTTGTCTGAAGATAATGGGAACTTTCCTATTATTGGCCCTCCAACATCCTATTCCAAGGCATTCCCTTTACAAGCACACACACACACACACACACACACACACACACACACACACACACACACACACACACACACACACACACACACACACACACTCTCTCTCTCTCTCTCTCTTTGGCTCGATAACAGGAAGTGTTTTACAATTCATCTTTGCTTAACGTCTCGGCTTCCACGTTTCTTTTTTCTCTATAACTTTATGTAGGTATTACCGCATCTCCACTTGCCTCCCATGAAACCTGTTTGGACTTGGACGCGTAGTGTGGGCATGCTTGTGGGTGAGTGTGGAGTGTGGAGTGAGAGCACAGCAGGGGTGAGGGTAGCCTGCCGTGCGGTGCCGTGGTCATGTTATTGTCTTTGTAATGCCGCCTCGTAGTTTTCCAGTTTATATTTACCTAAATATGTTTTTTTTCCCCATTTTTGTATGATATAGTCTTAGGATGCTGATGTAGCAGTATTTATTTGTTTATTTATTCATTATTGGTCTACAGTTTATACCCGAGACTAGTTCGAATGACTTAATTAATTTATGTCTTAATTTATTTGTTTATCGCGATGATGTTACTTTTTTTCCCCTAACATCAACCCAAATTTGAAAGGAAATAGAAAAAACTTTACGATGCAGTAATGTGCTTGGGAGGCAGAATAATGAAGACACGAACAGTTTGGATACGAATGTTTTGCAGTGTCAGCACAGTTTTGATGACAAGCAAGCAAACATTTTACATTTTTTAGGACGAGTAGAGTAAAGCAACGACTGGGTGTTCGTGTTTCTCAAGAAAAATAAACCACAGGTATGTGTGTGTGTGTGTGTGTGTGTGTGTGTGTGTGTGTGTGTGTGTATGTGTGTGTGTGTGTGTGTGTGTGTGTGTGTGTGTGTGTTCTTAACTATTTTTACAGGTCTGTCAAAACTCGTTTGGTCTCGATTTTTAACCATTTTGTCATACATTTCTTTAGATTTATGAACGTTTTTGGCACAATTTAATTTGTCAGTACATTCCACTGATCAACAGCTCTATTTCGAAAACGGAATTTCCTTTGCTACATCCTTAGATATCTCTTTTTTACTGTGTCCTCTTGGTATTAATGAACTTCCCATATGATATCTTAAACTCAGTGACATCTATCGCCCTTTTCCTGTGGTAAATTTATTCAACTATCATATGCCACCCTTTTTATTTTATTTCTTCTTGAAACTCACGTGCTGGACTCGTGATCGCACCACACACCTCGTCCCCTAGCTGAAGCAAGGGGTTTGTGTGTGTGTGTGTGTGTGTGTGTGTGTGTGTGTGTGTGTGTGTGTGTGTGTGTGTGTGTGTGTGTGTGTGTGTGTGTGTGTGTGTGTGTGTGTGTGTGTGTGTGTGTGTGTGTGTGTGTGTGTTGGACTCAAGCAGGGTAGCGTGACGGGTGTAACTCAAGCACCGGGGAAAAGCAGTCCGTCAGCCTCGCCTACCCTCTCACCACCCTTTCGCCCTGCCAACTGCCTCACCTCGGCAGCTGCCATAAACACATCTCCAGTTCTGCCCTCCATCTAACCGTCTGGCGTTATATTAGAAGCTTCTATCTTATAATCTTATGCCGCCTGAAGATTATTTCGTCTCGTCTACTCTTTAATGTTCTATGCTACTAAAATGGTGCGAGACGTGCGTGATAGGAACTGTCTGGGCTGCGTGCTCGACCGTCGTCAGTCGTGTGTCTGGGACGGTCAGGGATAATCCATAAGTTCAATGACCTACCTTAACCTCCCTTATATGCTCTCTCTCTCTCTCTCTCTCTCTCTCTCTCTCTCTCTCTCTCTCTCTCTCTCTCTCTCTCTCTCTCTCTCTCTCTCTCTCTCTCTCTCTCGATTCCATTACCAAATGTTTTCAAGAGAAGCAACAATTTAGCGAAGACCGTAGAGCGACAAAGTTGATGTTATCTCTGAAACAAATTGATAATGTCTACCAATCTCTTAACACAAAATATTATTCAAGAAATATTATGACACATTATTGTCAGGGTATCGACGATGGAAATAAAGTCAATACTTGTTTCAGAATATAATGAATGAACGGATAGAGTCGAGGTTAATTATCCTCATTCGATACCTCATCTCGGACAGTGAAAGAAGTGATGGACTGAAACTTGTATGCGGGTGTAACATGCAGGGTTCACCAAGCACGTATTCTTGTGTAATGTGTCGACAGAAATTCTACATCGAATGGAAAATGCGATATTCGCTGAACTGTAGAATTGGATAATATTTGCAGTAATAGAGGATAAGGAACATGACCTCGTATAATGCTGAGAGAGAGAGAGAGAGAGAGAGAGAGAGAGAGAGAGAGAGAGAGAGAGAGAGAGAGAGAGAGAGAGAGAGAGAGAGAGAGAGAGAGAGAGAGAGAGAGAACAAATTCTTCTTTTACGATTGAGGAACATGTCGGTGGTGACGGAGGCAAGTATGGATGGGCTAAATCGGTTCGAGGGGCGTTGAAGGGAGGGTGTACGGAGTGGATGGGGGAAGTGAATGCCAGACCCAGAAAGGTTGTTAGTTGGCACCACGCCAGCCTGTTGCCACCCCACCCCCACCCCCATGGCTATCCCCCAGGTACATGCACAGCCTCCTTCACGGTGATGCATCAATTTTGTTCGCATCTCTTCATCTCTTGTCAACACAGTAATCTTGAAAGAGGTCTCTCCTTGCCAGTAGTCCTCTCCAACGTCTCATATCTCACTTCCTCTTCCAAGCCCAACTATCAGATATCCCCTCCCCTACAACCACTAATTTGTCCTACTTTACTCTCACCTTAACCATAGTTCTTTAATAATCACTATACCACCATCTCCTTTTAACTTATTTTTTCTCACAACTGTACCCTACTATTATCCCCTGACATAACTACACCCTACCAAACAATACATTCCCGCTCCCCTCAACAACCACTAAGCCGTCACATCTCCTATTCATGAGTGCATACCACATTGTAGAATTAGTTCCTATCACTATCACTGCACCAGGAACTTTATACCTGTAGTGCTTATACTGTTGGCAAAAATAGTGATAATGATGCAGGAAGTGCTAGTTCACAACCATTTGACTTAGGTCTTGGCACTACACTTGGCTGGCACCACCACTACCCCGTCAAGTGCTAAGTGTCATGATCAATGTGTGTGTCCTACATAGTAAAACATGAAACCTTTTGTTCTATGGACAGTAACTTTGATTGAAGCGTACACTCCATACACTACTGAGTCACCTTGGTACACCCAATATTCATTCATGTAGCTATCTGGTTTAGTAACATGCCCCTATCTACTAGTGTTTCACCTGCTGGTTGGTGATCACTTGATGATAATTTATTGTGCTATATCCTTAGTGTGTTTTAACTTGATTAGTTTGAGTTGTTATAGTGTATATTGTATGATGTATAAGTTGATGAGTGTTCTTAGGAATATGTATTAGTGGAAAAGTGGAAAACCAACAAAATTCAAATATTCCCTCTGTATTTATATGATTCAGTATGATGCACAGTGACAAAATTTAGGCATTGGTATTTCTCAAAATTGTGATAAAAAACTGTACTATGTGATATAGGGAATATGCAATATAATCATGGTTCATACAACACATGGTCACTCACAACTATGTCAAGTGAACATTAATTCAATCCTACTCATCATTTTGAAGTCAGTTAGATCAATGGTTGCAAGTTGTGCATGGGGTACAGTAACAATTATTCCTGCATTTCCTAATGTAGCTAACAACTATTTTTGATGTGCTAATATTGTATAGTAACTAGCATCATGATAGAAATAGAAGTAGCAAGTAGATGAACACTAGCACAGAGGTGGAATGTATACTGTATTAAATAATGTACTGATCTATCTTCTAACAAACCCTGTATTCATTTTTTTCTTACATGCTGCATTCCTCCTGTCCTGGATTCTTGGTTGGGTGACATGGTGCACCTGTATTTGACACTCCCTTGTGTGTTGAACTGGTCTGTGGATTGGTGGTGGTACTGAATTTGTTATACTTAATTTACTTTCTATGATACTTTGTGAATGATATCTTTCTATTTGTGGAATGGAATGGTGGGCATTCCACATATTGATATTCATGTTATTTGCATCCTCCACAATGCTTCCCTGGGGGATTTAGCTAGGGCGGAGGTGTTTAGCAACAGCACCCACCGAAGGGAGACTCGACTTACAGGAAAAGATGGTAAAACGGTGGTTTCAAGTGAAACGGAGTCTAATTCCTCCAGGTGATCTTCTCCTCCAGTATCTCCACACTTGCTGCAGTTGGTAATAGTTACCACTGTAAATATACATACTATCTGCTTGGTACAGGCTTATTTGTAGCTTGGAAAAACCTGCATGAGTTTTGATGGAAAAGGGGGTGAGAGAAGTGGAGAAAGAGATGGTATGGGTATGGCCAGATGAGGCACATAGAGGGCAGCATGTGGTGGATCTACTTTGGGTCACGAGTCAAACACTGTTTTACAGAGCCACCTGGAAAAGAAAATTGATGAAAGTAACAAAATTAGGAATTATTAAGTTGTTGATTTCTAATAGAATTTGTGTTTTACTTGAATTTCTTACTTTGCAGCCAACAGGACCAGGCATCATCCAACCAAGGCTCTGGGTCATGGTTAGAAGGCATGAACTCCCCTCTCATTCAACAAGATGGCGATTGCAAGCAACTTAAACTACGATTTGATGTTAGCCAGTACAAACCTGAGGAAATTGTTGTCAAAACTGTGGACAACAAGCTTTTGGTACGTAGCACAATATATGGTGACTTGGTCAAGCAGCTTTAAGCAAGTTCACTTTAGATAATCTTTAAAAAAGACTGCTATAGCTAGTAAAAAATATATAAATAAGTAGCATGATTTAATTGTCTTGTGTTATGAATCTATCACAAAGTTACAAGATATTCGATTTTTCACTTCAAAATATTGAGTACACTTGAAATTTTTATTTCACACATTATGATGAAAATCATTTGTATGTCTGTTTATTTACAAATGCCTTTTGATCTTCAACAGGTTCATGCCAAACACGAGGAGAAAAGTGACAGCAGATCTGTTTATCGTGAATATAACAGAGAATTTTTGCTACCTAAAGGCACTAATCCTGAACTGATCAAGTCCTCCCTCTCCAAAGATGGAGTGTTGACCGTGGAATCTCCTCTCCCTGCCATTGCTGGAAATGAAGAGAAAGTCATTCCTATTGCTCAGCACTAAATTATTTATTTCTAAGTACTGCATTAGCAAAATCTTCACTATCATGGATTCACAGGCTAATCTTTTATGTTAAGCTGCCAGAGGTAAATATCAGTAATTTTTTTCCGTTGGATATGCAAAATGTTTTGAAAATGCTTTTAATATTTTGGAACCATGATCATATTTTTTATACTATCAATGCTATAATTATACTGGCAACTTTATAGACAATAATGTAGCTGTATTCATAAAGTCAAGGTTGTTAAGTAACATTTTTTTCGAGTTTGCTTAACTGTCTTGCCATTGCACATTATATCTTACACTGGACAGTAAGTGTAAGTTTTTGAGAGTATACACAATGTCATTAAAGTTATCAGAAAATATAGTATTGGACAAGCACAAAATATTACAAAATTCATATCTGTTGACTAGGATCCTAAAAACTTTCCTCTAAACTAATTCAAATTTAATTAAATAAAATTTTTTTTTCCTAGCACTGTTGTTGTAACTCAAATGTGTTTTGTTATACCTTGCACACTGCTCACATTGAAAATATAACTATCAACATATACAATTTTGTTCTAGAAATACATCTTAATCAACTTAAATAGTCTTTATTGAACACCACCTAGATCAAGTTTGCTATAATAATTATTGATTATTGATAGTTATTACAGCGGCCTGGTGATGTAATGGTTGGCACCCTCGGCTCACAACCGAGATTTTCTAATTTTGAATTCCAGGCAGGTGAAGACAAAATGGGTTTGTCTTAAACACGGTAACCCATTGCTCACCTAGCAGTAAAATAGGTACGGGAGTTAGACGAGGGTTTGTGACCTTGCAATCCCGGCAGGAGCGAAAGGTCTTTTTTCGAGGCTGCCCTGTCTACAAATTTGAATCAGAGGATGCTGTCCTCCGCTTCAAACATGACCTAAAACTTAAAGAAGCTAGACAAAAGGCCCGTCTTAGTGGCTTCCAACAGGTTCCTTTCTCTCAGCGCATCTCCAGTAACAGCCCACAAACCATGACTATCACTAAATTTCCTCCCACTACATCCCATCCTCCTTCCACTCACACCTCTTCCTCTGCCACTCCTCTTGTTTCTTCATCTAGCACAATTACCTTCTCCACTTCTCTCACCGACCCTCTAGTTATTTCAGTGAATAATAATTTTTCTCTACTAAACCAAGATACTCCAACCCCTACTCCTTCAACTTCAAACCTTAACCCCCATTCCACGTCGTATTCGTGCACCTACCACCAAGCCTCACTCCTGTGCTTCTCCTCCAAAACCTACTGATCCTACTTCCTCTTTAATTACTAAAACTTTTTTCCTACAGCCTTTGGCCAAGAAAACTTTTACTCCCACTCTCTCATCCCTTTCTTCCCCAAGTGGGGCCATCTCTTGACATTGATATTACCGGTAATGAACGTGTTGACTCACCGGCCAATTCTGCTACTATATTAGGATGCCATCATTTCACTAAAGTCCCAACCAATGATTATTTCCATTCTTTTCACTTCTTTCTATTTAGCCATTGGCAATCCTTCTGGTCTGACCTCTCAAATATTAAGCTTTGTGCAATTCAGACCCATATCACAAAAATAGACATAGGAAGACTGAACTTACAGGATTACATATTGGTCACACTAACCTCGCACACTTTTATCTTATGACACACTCTTTACCAACCTTTTGTATGACTTGTAATACCCCACATGCTACTTTTCTGTCCTTGTTACACAGCTCTGCGAGCTACAGCTTTCCCTCACAGAACTCATCTATCTTGGCTTCCCCGCTTTAATGATATTCTTACAGAACCACCACATTTCCACTTAGACAACATAATTTCTTTCTTACAACAATTATACATGCTTCATTTGATCTAATCCTTAGACTATAACTGCTCTTTTCACTATAATTTTTCCCATAATTTCTATACCGTCTACCTTTTAGATTAACATAACACCATATGACCTCTGATGTCTGGCGCTTGCTCCTTTTTGCATTAACTAACACATAATGGTAAAATATACATAAAAAGCCAGTTGCCCATTTTTATATTGATATAATGTACATACTTAAATCAAAGCTGAACATAACTTAGCTGCCTCCTCAGAGTCAGGGGTTGGAATGATGCAGCTGTTATTATGACTTCACAGAAGTTGAGCCCTCAGACAGGATACATTTCCATACAAATGTTTAAAACAACAATACTAACACATTAGTGTTACCATTGCATCTCCCTAACAGAATGATGAGCAATTTATGAGAAAAAATTAATTAGGAAAATATTACCTACAGCTTGGTGAATATTCAGTTATGCAAAATAAGCCGTGGATAACAGTACAAAAATCTAAATATCATTTATAAAACTGTTAATGGAAAACACACTGTGTAAAAACACAAACCTGTTCTATTGCATTTTTTTTTTTTAAATCACAGCTTAGTTTAATGCCTAAGACTATACATGCAAAATACCTGCATCTTTAATTTTGAATAGCACGAAGTCAAGTAATGGATTATGAATAATGAGATAAATTTATTTAGTCAGAAAAATATTAAAACTGCCTTTGTTAGAAGGTGAAATAAGGATGTAGAAAATCCCAACAAATATGATTAGACACGAAAGTCAACTTAATGCAAAGAAAGACACCTTTGTTGAAAGCCATTGTCTCCTACATTTGCTATTCAGATGACGTTCGGCTACACTTTGGAATGATGAACAGGGCATATGTCAAACTTGTATGAATTAACATTTTAAACAATACAAAAGGAACTCCTAAAAAACTATTTAGCTAATTTTCATAAATATACATCAGTACATCAGAGGAAAAATTACCAATGAAAAATGAGAGGATGGGAGCCATTATATAGAAAGATCAACAGCTTTGTCATGATGGTTTGACACATGCCCTGCTTACCAATGATACAATTCCTGGAACAAGTTGGGAGCAGAGGTTTCCTACATGATTCACTATTGTCACTAACACTTTCCTTCCTAAAATTAAATGCCACACTTACAATTTTTCAGAGATAGTGTACACATACATTAGGCTGGTGTCAATACTGACACTAGTAATAACATAGTGAATACGCTGATATTAGCATGAAAATTCAAAGGAAGTACGCAATACTTTAACATGACATGATTAAAGGTGATTAAATAATCCCCTGAACTAGGCATCTATATAATGTTAGGGTTGACGAGAGCACTACCCATCTCACCAAGAAGCTGCCATGAGCCAAGGTTGAACTCGCAACCTTTAGGTCACGAGCCGACCTCTGTACCACAGAGCCACCCAGCGGCCCCCTAACATGACATGAACTTGTGATACATTGCACTATTAATATCCACATTCTAGTTGCAAAATCAAATATATTATTTCAAACATGTGAAATGACATTTTAAAATTAATAGTACATTCCGTTAAGCATTCTCCGTAAGTGTGATGATGAGAAAGGGTATGATGTGCTGGAAATAAAAGAACAAGAATAGTTACTGATGTGAGGTAGTTTGAAAGAAATTCATGGGAGATGATGTTTGTGAAGATATCCTTTAGGTTCTCGCAAGGCAGAAGATCCATTAATGAGGGGAAGACTAACATGGGAACCCCTCAGTTCCAAGCCCACTGCCGTTGTTGTGGAGGCTTTGGGACCTCATCTCTGGCCCCATGTTGCAACGGAGACATTTGGCCTCCTTTACATCCTTGGAAGTGAGTAGAAATGATAGGATTCATAGGGGAGGCAATACATTGCTGGTATCCATGAGTTTGAGGGTTATGAAACTGTTGTACGTATGTCCATTTAGGGTACGGTTGTGAAAAACATTGATTTAAATTATCTATACCTATCTACGTATATTATACCTGTCTGTTATCCCCCTAAAGTGTGGTAGCCAAGACAAGGCACACATACACACATCCATGCACACATACATATAAAATCCTCTTACTTAGCCCCTAGGGCCCCATAGGAGAAGAGAAGTATACGTCAGGCCAGTCACACAAATGGGGATGAGGGCTGAGGTCGTATCCACAACAGAGTCCTAAAATATGGCCAGGAAAATACACTGGTAAGAAGTAAGAAAAAAAAGTCATATGTATTTTGTTTTTAAGCTTTGCATTTTAGTATTTTTATTTAATATTTTGTCGATGGGAGGCTATAGGTGATTAAATTATTCCCACGAACTAGGAAGCTATAGACCATATAGTTCTGTTAGGGTTGATGAGTGTGTGTTATCCCTCTCACCAAGAAGCTGCTGTGAAACAGGATCTAACTCTCAACCTTTAGGCCACGAGCTGAGCACTGTACCAGAGCCACCTGGCCCCCAGACTACTAGAAACCATGCAGCTAAGCTGCCATTAGGTGAACAAGGCTGACACATGCAAGCATGCATGGAGCTTTTCAATATGATGATGATATAATAGTTTCAGGTGTCTTGGATGCCACCTTGTATGTGTAGGAAAGAGCAGAAAAAAAGTTCAATACAAATATACCGAACTGTCAGACAATGAATGTATACTTAAAAACCTATTCACAAGTGCATCATGTTTGCCCAGCTGACATATATTCTTTGTCCTGTCACTATATAGCCTCTGAAATAATTGTTGTACACTTCTGAAACTACGAACTGAGGTAAAGGAAGTCTGAAAAAATTCCCCTGAATGACAGTAAATTACATCAAATGGTCTATTTTTTTTTTATCTCATAATACCTCCTTACAAATTACAGTACAAAAATAATAAATTATAAATTAATAATGATGATAATAATAATTATAATAATAAAAACGTTCACTCAACTGAGATACAACTTTCATCTTAATTCTAATACATCTCGAGAACAACAAAGACCAGCATTAAAGGGAACTATATCAATGGTTCGGGCAAATGTGACCACAGCATCTAACCCAGTTATCTGGCACTGACCCATCACCACTGCCTGAGCTGTGGTAGGACTAGGAAACTGAATATTAAAGGAGAAACTACTATGCTGATGTTGTGTTCTTGGAAAGGTAGCAAGTGCCTCCTTTATTTTTTCTTGTCCCACAAAGATACTGCTCACAATAGCTCCCACATTAGATTTAATCTCAAGCACAGCATCAGGAGTGTATGCTGCCAACAGACTATTGCGATCTGGTGCATCTATGAGGGCATAATATTGTTCCAAGAAGGATCTGACCAATGGCTCAGACACGGCACTGGAGCTTGTTCCTGCTGTGGCACCAGGTTGAACTGAAGTTGATGGGATGGGCTGCTTATGAGGGTCATCATTTCCTGCTAAGTATGCATCTGCATCAATAGTGTCAAGAAGCTTCAGATGAGGTAAATTTTTCTTGGCCAGCTCTATATACTTTTTGGGCTTATTCTTAAACGTCTCTACAACAGGATTGAACTGCAAGCTGAGCTCACTTATAGGAAACATTTTAAAATGTGTTAAAACATTCATGTCACTTATAGTATTATGCTCCAAATTAAGTGCAAATAACTGTGAAGATTCTGAGTGTATGCTTTCAAGCAAGCCTAAATTGCAGCCGTGGAGGTTGTTTTTACCAAGATTTAAGGCCTTCAAGTGGGGAATATTTTCCTTAATCACTCTCACAACTTGTTTCAATACGTATGAGGCAGATAAAGGAGCAAGAATATCTTTTTCTATTAGTACTGTATCATGATGGAAGTCTGTGAGATCTAACAGACAGGTGGTTGCATTAAAGCGGCGAGACATGACTTCCCGCAGAACCTGAAGCTGATCAGAATTAAGGACAAGGTTAGGATTGCTTGCTTTTATCAAATTGATCTTAAGGAGGTTTCCATTAGAATCTTGTATCCTTTTGCTCAAACTATGAATTGCAGTTGCTGCTGGTTCATTATTTTCTAAATAGAAACAACACATGTTATCAATTTTATGAAATCCAAGAGGCTGGAATTGCAATTCAAGAAAACTCCCGATACTTTCGTAAATAAAGCTCTTCTCCAATGATTCACTTCCAATGACCTCGATCTTGCACCATCTAGCAGACTTAGATTTTTGCTTTTTTCCATGTTGATTTTTTTCCTGCTGTTTCTCTCGATTCTTTTGCTTTTTAAATTTTTTTCTCAGTTTGGCAGTTTGCTTGGCATTCCTTGGTTTATCTTCCCCATTAATGTTAAGTGACATTATCTCATCTTCATCAATGAATCCATCAGCAAGTTTCTTTTTTCTATCAAAGCGATGCCGAGATTTCTTCCCCATGGTGGTTCTTCAAGTTACGCTGTCAACCTGTAGGTAGCATGTACATTTTGGTAAGTCATCACAATTTTCAGCACTTACTCTATTTAGAAAAAAAAAAAAATTAATTTTATCCACCCAACCCCGCAGCTTTCCCTGCTTTCATCTCCTTTACCACATCCTGCTTGCATACGTACTGCATTATTTTTTTTCACTGTTAGAAATATTGTTTTGGTTGAGAACAGATGTATAAGAACTCAAACGGGACATTTTCATTCACCTTAGCATTATCTAATGGCAAAAACATATATCAAATACCAATGAGTTTAGAGCTTACTTACCCAGTTTTGTAACAGGAGATAATAAAGTGCTAGATTCCAATTCTACTGAGGATTCAGTAAATCTGGAAAAGTAGAGATATGAAGGATGAGACATGGAAAGGATAAGGTTAAGGTTAAGGTTATGTTAAGTTAGGTTAGGTTTGGTTCAGCTAGGTTCGGTTATATAAGATTTTTACATTTTATTACCTAAATCCACAAAAAAATCTAAGGTTGAGAACCCTAATTTTTTGGGGATGAAATGTAAAATTCTACTACCAATGCCGTAAAGAAATTGAATACTGCAATGCAATCTATGATCTCAATCTTCACTAGATAATGGATTGTCTAAGACTATGAACATCTAATGATATACAAATAAAAACTATTGATACAAAATTACACTGAGGCACAGAAAGGGAGATGAATGGAATAAATGGGAGGCTATTTAGTGTTGTCAGATCTTGCCGCATATTACTCTTTCCAGCTCAGTAACAATAGTTGAGCCTTACTGATTGTATGGTTAGATTAAAAGTAGGGCTGGAGTGAGGCTTCTCATACCCTTAAGTTGGGAAAGCCATTGAAACCAAGACAAAGCAGCCAGCGAGGACCAAGAAAAGAAAGAGCCTCTATAATAAACACTAGAGACATCATAACAAGGGATATCTCATAACCTATAGTAGTCGCAGTGTGTACTATCCATAAAACAAATAGGAGAAGGAAAATAACGAGTAGTAGCAGGATAGTAAAAGACGATGTATGCGCATGTAATGAGCGTCTCTTAACTTAGTGATAATATGCATCTATGACATTCACCTTGATGGGTAATACAGTGGTGTTAGAGTGGAGGAGCACCATCACCACACACAGTTGATAATGGAGTGTGTCATACAATATTCTCCCCCGGCGCCTGTGTTGCGTTGCCTGTCCTCCGCGTGGGTTTGTTGTCCTCCACTCCCTGTTCAACCCACTACCTGTTGCCTTCTTTACATACATATATTCTAATTATCAATACTTTAACACGTATCCACAAAACATATACCCAATAA
>JAXIVD010001998.1:32500-40000 GCA_036785275.1 Cancer borealis | reverse complement strand
TCTTTTTAAGGTGATATCTTTCTAATCTATCTCTATGCTCTGCTATTATTCATCCCCATACTCATCATTCTCCCATACTCATTTTGCACCTTCTTAGTTTCTCATGCCTCTGTGACCTTGTCCTTGAACATCATTTCTTCATCAATCTTGTTTTTTATATCACATTCTATTCTCTCAACATCTCTTAAACTGCCATTCCTCCTAATTTGCTTAATCATTTTGTTCTGCGAAATAAATTTTCATTTTCTTCCCTCTTCATTATGCAAATAAGTAAAATGAAATTATTTATTGAAATGTGGTAGCTAATATGTGCATGCTATGGTTATGAAATAGTAGAGTAAACAGATTGATGCAAGTGTAATTCACTATAATCAACAATTTTTTCATAAATAATGAGTTTAATGAGAACAAATAAATACATCAATTTTATCAACAATAAAATAATGTTTCCTTGTTGCTTACAACACCAAAATTTGGTGCCATTAAGTTAAATTCTTAAAAAAATTATTTGTTTGAAATATATTAATGCTTCTCAGTTTTCTCTTCTGATTATTGTGTTCCCTTCTGCAGCACCTCAGCCATGTCTCTGTTGTATGAGTGCATCAACACCGTCATCGCTGGTAGGTGTGCTGGGGCTGGGGTGGGCAATTGTTGGGGTTGGTGTGGTAACAATGTACCTTGTTGAGGGTTCTTGGCCCATGCTGCAAAGTTATGTCTTGTACATTGTACTGTTGTTTTGGAGGTGAAGTAGCATAAAGGGTTTGAATGAATTTTATCCCTAATAGCATACTCCTGAAAACATGGGAAATTGTTTGTTTTGTAGACAGCATAGTAAATTTGTGACTTGTTCAATAATGCCAACTGTGATATTTTGTGTGTACTGACATGTTTTTTCTTTCTCTCCCCATGATCGCTCACAGTGCTCATTTCTATTTCTTCAGGGATGCCCAACCACAACGCCTCCATTCAGGTACACTCAGAGCAGTGTTTGTCTTGTCTGGTGGGGGAAGAGTGAGGATTGGGGTTCCTGAGCTCACTTGGATGATTTGCAACTCAAAAATTGATTTGATTCTGATTAAATTGATTGAAATTACGTATAATATTTATTATTTCTAATACAACTAGCCCTTTCTCCTATATGCAAGGTGACAGAGCTTGTTGTTTAAGAATAATGAATATATAACATATCTATATTGTAACATGATTTAATTCTTTTGATTTCGGGAATTTAAACATTATAATGGAGAACATTTATATATATACGATGTCCTACTGATCTCAGGAATTTCAAAAGAAATTTTGTTTTTACTATATGACATTTCATATACATAAATACTCCAACGTGGATTGATCTCCGACAAATATGATTGCACATCTAATCAATAATATTTATTGGGATTTTGACATATTTGAAAAGTTTATATTCACTTTACAGACAACTTAACACTCATTCTAATTGCCCTCAGTTCATTGGCGAGAAAACTACCATTAGCTTACTTTCATTGCCATCAGGCTAATGCAAGAGGAGCTTTTGTTGACTTAGTCATTGTATGAATTAATTAAATAGTTGTGTCTATTGCCTTTTTGCACCACTTCCATACATGACGGAACAGGCAAGTGTTCACAGATTGCCTTGCTGCCTTATTAAGCCTCCTACATCCAAGACATTTTATTTGACTAGCTATGAATTACCGCGGCTCTCCACCTCCTCTTTGATCACATTGTCTTAATGGATACATGTTTGTTCAAGACAATCCAGTGTTCCTTAGGAACCCAAATGGTATTTCCATAAATAAAACAAATGAATCCGTAGGATGCACTTATTGGAACATGTTGATAGTGAATAATTTGTACAAGGTACTTAATGTGCAGGAGGTGTATTGCTCATATTATTTTCATACATTGGGTCAGTTGTGACAAGTATAGGTTGTGAATCATAACTTGGAATACAATTTTTTGCTCCTATGTCCTCTGAAATTTATCCCAATGCATAAATCAAACTGTTTTGCTGGAAATGTAGTATCCATGATGGAAGAGAAATGTATATGAATGTCATTCAGTGTAATGTGTTGGAACTTTCATAATTTGTTTTACATGTAAAGCATATTATTTTTTCTTTATGGTGGTCATAGTGATAATTTTCCTGTTTCAGAAAACATTTATAATTTCCTTTTCATAATCAGCAGTAGGATTCGTCAAGGTGGAGGTCCTTGGTTGCTTTGCTTATCAACACCACTTCTATGTGGTTATTCCCATCAACAATTTTTCTTTGACACTTTTCCATTTTCTAACACGTTTGTTAAAAATTTTATTTCTTATTTTAGTTTGTCAAACCTTCATCGGTCTTGTGTGCTTGAATTTTCTTGATTTTCCTGTTAACTAACACATGTGTGTACAGTGCATCCAGATACACATTTACACACACACACACACACACACACACACACACACACACACACACACACACACACACACACACACACACACACTCACTCACTCACTGCTTGGGAGGTCAGTAGTAACGTCGTGGCCTGTCACTTGGCAAGCTCAGATTTGTGCGATGCTCAAGGTACAAAGTTTCCACTGATGACCAAGCAGTTAATGTCTTCTTTGAGCAAGAGGATGGGGTGTGTGGTGTGTGAAAGATCACAGCCTTACCCATAGATTGGGCTATACAAATGCTTACTTTTGCATGCTTACACATGAAAACAGAACTAATAAGAATAAAATAACTGATTAGCATGCTATAAAATATGTCTTAGACATCAGTATTTTTGTAAATAATTTATGCATGTTAATGTTGCTTGAATGTTTTGGGTGTAGTGTTTTTTGTGTGCTTTGTCGTTGAGCTAACCCAAGAGCAGCCCTTGCTCCTGTATGCTGGGTGCTGTAGTTGCATCAGAGGAGTCCTGAAGCAGTAACACTGGCTGTACCATTCTTTCTGGTGATGTATTAATCTTGTTATGTCATATTGTGGGAAGTCATATGATGTAGAAAAAAAGTTAATTACTTGTAAGCTCTTTTCCTAAAATGAGGTGTGTGATTTAAACTGAAGAAATTTAATTGAGATACGGCATTGTAGGATTCTTACATGCAGTCCTTAGGAAGAACACTTAATGCAAACACAACTCAGACTTTTATTTAGTGATGAGTCTCATGATGGAACTTAGTGAAGAATAAATAAAGTTATTTAGCTTTGTATCCTAGATCTTTGAGTTTGTTCCATGTTTAGATCTCACTTGTTTATACTAGTGTTCCAGAGTGATCCTCAGCTCCAAAGTATATTTTTTTATAACCATAATGACTATCCTTCCTCTTGTATGCCTCAAATTGATCTTACCACTCTAAATTTTTGCAGAGCATTCTCTCATCTCTTCAGTGCATCCATAGTTGCACAAAATGGAACCACGATATTCAGACTTATTTATTTCTTCCATATACTGTCTGCTGACTCGGATTACTTCTAGCATTTAGTTTTGACGATATATACTGTAGGTGTGCAATATCATTTATTAGTACTTAATTCATTTTCTTCTTCGAAACTGGGATCTTATTTTGTCCATATAAACTTATCTTTGCTATCAGAAATAGTATTGAATTAAAAAAAAATTGCAAATCATATTCACTTGAATATCAACACCGTATCATCAAATTGTCTATGGGCACTTTCATTCCAGCATTGCCAACTTTTTGTTTTTATTATTACTTCAGCTATGAGTATGAACAGATAGAACAACCATGCTGACATTATACATATTTTCCTTACACCTCCATGAATTCTGAGGCTTTCACCCATTGATGCATGTGGTTTCCTATTTAATCTTCACTGTAATTAAAACATTCTGAATCTAGAGAACATATCACCTGTTGCATCATCATCAGGGTATTTACTTGTGGTTCTTAGCCATAAATGATGTATATAATCGACTGTGTCACTCCTTATTTTCTTTTCTCTTTCTTGAATGTAGATCTCCTAACCTTTGATATGTGGGATTATTGATGTTTGTAATGTATAAGGTGAGTGGAAGAGAAACAGGAAGGCTGGTGTATGGTTTTGCTTCACCTTACAAATTACTAACATGTAAGTTTATATTATGTCTATATTCTGTGATGATTGCCTTCTCTGATGGACTATTTATAGATGTGTTGATATTTTCTTTTTGTTTACAGCTATGTGTGCAGAAACTAAGGATCCTCATAGAAGATTCAGACCAGAACTGTAAGTATTTCGTTTTTCTTTTCCTTTACTGTGTACGAAGATTAACTTTTTATATGATGATTTTTTTTTCAGGTACCCCAAAATATGTATAGTAAGGTACTGGTATTATTACTATGTATTTTTTTTATAATGTAAAAGAAGAATGGACTAGGTGTATGCTATATACCAACACCCAGTTTTCGTTTTCATATAAAACAATTGCTTGCACAAACATGCATCAAAAATTGTTCAGTTGGATTATGATTTGCGCTACATACGTACATGCGTCCCCCAACATTTGCAAGTCTGACTTTCATGGTTCTGGTTTTTGTGAGGTCGAGAAAGACAGAGAGGGAGAAAAAAAAGAATCGCTTGGCTTGACTTTTTCCAGTGTATGCCTACTGTCATCTTTTTACTCTCCACAGAGGCTTATTAGGACCTTAGTCCCGAAAAAAGGAAAACAATATATATATATATATCTATATATACAAGAGGAAAAAAATTATAACCTGGCTATGTTATGTGTGGTAGCATGGGGTTATGTTTGTTTGGTTGTATTGCTGAGAAGTAAGGCCCCTCACTATTTCCCTTTCCTAGTAAAGGGCCTCTGCTCTGCCCTCAGCCCATTATCGTTGATCTATTGGAGGAGCCATTGAAGAGACAATTATATGGAGTATTGTAGGATTGAAAGAGTGATTGAGAGGGTCAAATGCAGCGTCCTAAGATGGTTTGGCTACATAGAAAGAATGCTGGAGAGTGAAATAACAAAAGAGTGTTTATGAATATGGTATATATGGTGGTGCAGGAGAAACAAGTGCTAGAGTACATTTGAGAGGGGAGTGGAGATTGAGAGGATTAGAACATGCACGGAGGGAATATATGGAAACTTCTGTGGTCAATAATTTGGGTTAGTTCTTAGGAACAGGTGTCAGATAAATATATTGTAGGGTTGTGTTGCTCAAAGAAGAGGAAAAGAAAGAGGAGGAAGATGCGTTACAAATAGAGGCATAATGATTGTGGCACAAACAAATTGAAATGAAACTTGGAACTGAAACGAAGTGCTAGGATCCAAACATTAGTAATTAATAACTTGATTGACACCTGTGAGGGGAACAGAGTGAGGTGGTGAGAGTAATGAAAACACACTTCTTCCCCAATACTTGCAGATTCAGCATTTGTGGTTCTGGTAATTCGCAGGGTACTGTGAGGAAAATGTATATATATATATATATATATATATATATATATATATATATATATATATATATATATATATATATATATATATATATATATATATATATATATATATATATATATATATATATATGTTGCATGGCGTTCACTGGATACTATGGTACTGTTGGCTGCTTGTTTGATAAAAGTTGTGTGTATTCTTTTTAATGATTGTGATGTTTTACTGATTTTAAATACCTTATGTAATTTTTTTCACCATGAGATATATGGAATTGATTATTCGTGGATTTCACATTTTCACGGAAGGCTTTGTGCCCTAACCCCTGTGAATGTTGGGCGACGAGTGTATGTTTGGAATATTTTGAATATCTAGCAAGGGAGTAGGAATAGGTTTAAAAGTGGTAAAATGTGAACTGCAACACTGTTATTGTATGATAAGGATTTGTATACAAGAGTTGGATATTTGTTGCGAATATAATGGGAAAGCAAGATTAAAGAATGGAGGGTGAAAAGACTGAGGTACACAAGGATGAGTGATATGGACAGGATGCAGAAGAAGTGGAATTACTTCTGCCATGACTACTTCCTTGAGGGAATTTCTAGGAATAGGCATCATAGTAAACTAGGCCAAAAGACTAAAGCACATTGAGAACAATGTTCATGAATATTTGACTAACACAGTTTGTCCAAAAAGATTACTTATATAGGGAAGGAAGATTATCTAACTTATGGAGGAATGGAGAAAGTGTTTAGTTGTAGGTAGAGTAATGGGAATGAATGTAAAAGAAAGGTTGCATGAAGGAATACCTGTGCGAACTGTACTATATGTGGCTGAAATGTGGAGAGTATGGGAGTAACAGAGAAGGGATTAAATGTTATGGAGATGAGGTGTCTGAGGAGTAGGAAGGGATAGGAGCATACATCACATATGAAGTGTCAGAAGTCAACCAATTGAGCCCTGTCGTTTAAAGAGACTCCTGCCCTGGGCTCTGTTTGTATGACTAACCCTATGTGCAGTGTTGAGCAGGTTTCCTTTCTCTTCTCTTTTAGGGGCCTAGTAGCAAAGTGAGAGGAATGTATGTGTATGCATGGGTGGGCGTGTTTGTGTGTGTGTGTTATCTCGGCTGCCCCCCTTCATGGGTATGTCAACCTGGTATACAGATATAGATAGATAGTGTATGAGGGAAATATGTTAAATAGAAATGCTAGAATCTGGGAAATGAGAACTCGGTGAAAATTGATAGATATAAATAAATAGATAAGAATAACCTTCATGGTATTAATGTGTTTTTAGACTGATAACATGTTATTAAGTTATTAAGATAGTTTTAAAATACCATATTGTAGTATTATTAACTTAGTTATTAAATTAGTTTTAATGTATCATGTCTTAGTGCCTTAGTTATTAACTCTGAATTGATTGATCAAATTGATGTACTACATAACTCTTATCTTAAGATAAAAATGTATGTAAATCTGTAGGTAGAAAAGCATGCATCCCTTTTAGTTTCAAGAAATTAATTAGATTACACTTCTCATTGATAGAATTACAATTTAAATTTCATTATTTGACCCCTGTACATATCTAAACTTGTGTTCTAGACCAAGCTATGTCTCCACTTTGCATATCCTCTCATAATGGCACAACCATTCCATTCTGCTGGTGCTGAATGGAATGTACCTTGTGCAGACCTTGCATTTAGCAGATACATATGTAGTTTATCATGTCTACTTTCATTAGAACTGTGTCTTATACTACCTAGTCTCAGAAATATGGTTGTATGCTCTGAAATTCAGTGTGTGTGTGTGTGTGTGTGTGTGTGTGTGTGTGTGTGTGTGTGTGTGTGTGTGTGTGTGTGTGTGTGTGTGTGCTTGCGTGTGTGCGTGTGTGCGTGTGTGAATAAGTAACTAATTGGTACCTCTTCAGCTAGTAATTTTCTTCTCTTCTCTTGTACTCTATAGTAGATGCTCAGAAAGACAAAGTAGGTGTGTGCTAGACTTACCATCTGTTTTATATATTACTTGTTTAATCTAGTCATGCATGCTTATTTTTGTATTTCATTGTGTAGAAAATATAATACTGTGCCTATGTCAATATTTTCAAC